>JAQIXT010000617.1:0-28463 GCA_034700445.1 Stenotaenia linearis | reverse complement strand
TACGCAAGAATAAAATCTAAAAATAAAATTTTAAATTTTTTAATTAAAAAATATTTTAGGATATTTTTTCTGGTTTTCCCCAAATATTTCTTTAATAATTGAGGGCCAAATATTTGGGACACCGATTAATTTACCTATTTTTCTTTTTCCATCTCGAAAATATGTATCTTTATCTTGTATGAATGAATTATTTTTAATAATAATACCATCATCTTCCTCGCCTTCTTCCTCATTTTCTTGTTGATTCTAAAAACATAAAGAATTACATTTTTAAGAAGATAGATACAAATCAAACCGAAATGTTACCATTTTAGTATAAAAAATAATTTTATATGGCCAAAGCGACATGATTTTTGTTAGTTATTAACGTTTACTTTAGTTTAAGCTTCTTATCACCTTTGCGTAACGAGGTAATTAACAAGAATTTTTATATTGCTAAACTTAAAATTTAATAATTAAAAAATATTAAATAAAACCAACTCTAATAACAATCTCTTTCGATTACCGTATTTCACGAAATCTAAGACCCTTTTTTTTACCATTTAAGACCTCTGAAATTGAAATATCTTACTAATAAATGCCGTCTTACATTGTATATTAGTTTTTTGTACCGAAAATAATGCATCTTAGAATGGCGTCTTAAAATCGATGAAATACGGTATCATTGTTGCAAAATTACAAAACCCTCTCCACATCCGATAGATCCACAAATGCGTGATGTAATGACACAAAATCACAGTAAGATTGTTATCTCGGGATAATAACGTTACATCATTCATTACGTCACTCAACAGTGGATCAAGAATTTATAAATCCTTCCATTCCTACCAATGCATCCTGAGCAGCAAAATTTTCCGTATCTTTCATGCTTTCCCACGATGAAGTCATCGTTCCGTAATTTTCTTTCGGTCCATCACTCGGCCCATTTAACTCATACTTCTCAGTAGTCCGCTTAGCAAAAGGCATGGTGGAACGATGTCGGTGGCTTTAAACTACTTCATTACATTAAAAAGGGGAAAAAATTCATAAAACACTGTTTACTACAATTATTCAAATTCAAACGCGTGTAAAAGCATCGCAAACAAAGCGACGCATTCGTGATTAAATTATTAAGCTTCCCTGCAGTGATCGCTTGTTGTCTCAGCAGCCCAACTTAAGGCGGTATTTTTTTATTCAGGAGTCAAAAACAGGAGTCTAATCATTCTCCATTCAAAGAATATTTTAAAAAATTTATAATGGGATTTGAAAATCCCATTATTTCACGTAGAAAAAGAAGTAAAAATAAAAACCTAATTTTATTATTTTAAGTGAAAGTAAGCGCTTCTTGAACGAAAATTAGTCTTTATCGGTTTTAGGAAGTGGACTATAACTTGAATTTTTTTTTCTACTTAAAATAGAACACGCAATGACTTAAAGCTGACAGGTTGTTGAATTATTCATGAAAATATAATAATAAAATAATATTTTTAAAATTTAGCGAGATAATTTTTCCGTCGGTTTGTATCCTGTAGGATGTTGAGTTAAAAGTGTAAGGGCGATGTAATTTGTATTGTTTGATGAGAAGATAGCGACGCGACAGTTTTGAAGAATTGAAATACAAAAGGAAGCGAAGAAAGAACTAACTATGCATCTGAAAACATTACGTTTTTATCTTGAAAATCGATTTTCAACTCAAGTTTATGTCCACTGGGTGAACAATTTATTACAGTGTGCAGAACCCAATCTATCAATCGAGGGAAAAAATATTGGCATTTCTCAATATTGTATCAAGGAAGTACATCCGGTTGAAAAATTGATAACGCAAATTCGTCTCCCAAAATAAATTTCACTTTATAGATACTTTATAGTATAAAGTTCAAATTTGCAATGAAAATTTAATTATTTAAAAAGCAGTAAAATTAGACTGCTTATTTATGAATATTGAATTTATAGATTAATAGCTGGCATTTACGTTTCATTTCCACAAATTAATTTAATTTAATGATAAAATTTTTACTCTGCGTGACATCAAAAGCTTATTAACTTGCATCGACTAAATCAACTGAAATTGTATTTAGTAATTATCAGTTAAATGTGGAAAATCTCATTATTCAGACACGTGACAAGCGAGGCTTAAAACAAGCCGAACAACAGTGACAAAAACAGTTCTTCAGAGCCGTACATCTTAATTATACTCCATGTAAACTCATTTTGGAATCTCAGGTGCTTCTTTCCTTTATGGTTCATTTCGGAGCAATTTGGCCCAGCTTCCTCGAGGTGACATTTTCTCCCGACTTCCATTAGTGATGGAATTACATCCTGTGGCCTTTTAGTTCCAGATCAGGGTTTAATTTGACTTCATGCGTGAATTAGCCCAATATTTCAAGGGATTATTGGGTTTTTTATGTCTATATAATCGGTTTATTAATGCAGATTCCCTCGAGATACTGTTTTTAAATGACAAGAGTCATACCATACACATGGGGTTGGCGTCAATTACTGCCAGCTGTTGGTTAAAACCACTTACTGCAAAGGTTACAAAACAGAAAAAGTCAAATGTTTTTATAGAAATGACGCTGATCTATTGCGATAATAGAATTATAGAGAAAATTTTTTAATTCTATTTCTCACTCGTGATCCGTTTGTGATTTACGTGATCTATTCGTGAAAATCGAATTTTCGGAATTGGATTTCAATTTTTCTCGCGAATTTTTAATTAACGTCGTATTTTATATCTCAAGTGACTAACTTTCCACTTTTATGTAATTTTGATATTCAACATATTTCGGAATATTTCCAGTTATGAGTTTATAATTGCATCTGGCCCACAGCCAGGTGCAATGGTGAATGGATGAATCTAAATTAAGGTATCAAATTGGGACTGTTTAGATTTTCCCTTCTCATTCAAAATCAATGAGCAGAACATGCGAATGGCGAAATGTGATCAATAAATGGAGATGCGCTTCAAATTTCCCTGAATAACAAACCGTTACAATCTCTAAGAAGACAGAGATGGAGAAGGGGAAGCGGAGCACAATCGATAAAAACAGGCCAATGCATATGCCTTATATCCATTACTGATTTAAAAGTAAAGCAAATGTCAATGTTTACGTTGAATTTTTAAAGGTAAATAATTTAATTTGAAATTGCAATTTACTTGCAATCAGAATTAGGAGTCTGGAATTGAAAATTCTAACCGATTTAAGCCACAATACTGTGTCATGCAGATGATAGGGAGAACCGGCGAGTTTCTGGTAATGGAAAGGAAAAGCCATTTTGAATCCTACCTGCTCAGATGCGAGCGGTGTGCTGGTTGATGGTGATGATATTTAATAGGCCGCGTGTCTGTTACACGCGCCATACGCTAGAGAGCCGCTACCGACACAGAAGACGTACGGCAGAGCAGCTCGGCTAGCTTATTCAGGAACTGTGAGCTCTCATTGGTTTCTGCTCCCACCACTCATTTTTTAAGCGCTGCTGGAACTGCTCGTTGCTTAGCAACGGTGGAATACTGTGCTGGGGACTTTTTATCGATGTTTTATTTAATAGTGTTTGTTTACGGAAAATAAATTGTTGACAATGTTAAATGTGTTTTGTGAAAAAAAATTTAATTATTTCAAAAAAAAAATGTTTTTTTTTTAAATAGCGAACTTTTACAAAAAAAAGGTTTGAGAATTTGCTTTTGATGTTGTTTACGAAAGATGGAATGCTCAGTTTGAGTTTACTAAAAATAGTTAAATAGTTTAGAACTAAAAAGGACATGGAGTCTTTCTCCAAGAAGTCTTTCTGAATTATTTAAAGAAATAATTTTTATTTTTGAATGTATGTGGTTTTAATGTTGGAAAACAAAAAGGAATTGAATTATTGTTTCACTGGAAAGAGAATGCACCATAATTTTCTTGGTTGATCTTAAATTTGGTTATCTGAGAAGATAAACTCGATTTTTATTATAGATTGGAGCACTTTATTCCGTTAGGTTTGTCGATCAGAGGTATCAATGCACAGAATTTCGGTGTCAGCAATATAAATTTTCCATGCAATGCTGGCACCGAAATTCTTCTTCACCCTGTACATCGATATATCCGGACACCGATATTTTTGTGGAGGGTTCCTTACCAAATATCGATTTCAACTCGCTTGTCATGCCATCTGATGTAATTGTAAGATTTGTGCAGATTTCAACAACAGTGTGCCATTAATGTACACTTTATTATGTACAGTGCAATTACAATTATTACAAATTCGCATAATTAACTGTTCTAATCCCATACATTGTCACAAATTTTGATTATTCTATCCTCATTACTCTGTTTCTTTCAAGAATAAAAGATTTCTTAATAATTTTCAACAAAAAATACATATTGATACACCGAAAAAATTATTCCAATATATGATATTTTACTCACAATTCTCATTATTATTCCACAAACTACTGTAGTTCTTTCCTGTCCAGTGATGGATTTACCTACAATGTAAGCGGATTAAGCAGCTTAGGGTCCAAATCACCGAAGAGCTCCTAAATCCACACTTTCAATCAGCACCACCCCCTCACTTGTATACATCAGGGCCCCTGAACCTCAACATCCTCCACTGATGGCTTCTTTAAGTTATATGCCATCTCGTGCCGAAAATCACTAAAATCACGAAGTATTTACTAAATTAAAATGTTTTCAATTAAAATCTTACAACTTGAAAATTGAAATTAACTAACAATCATATGATTATAATCGCCAAACTTATTGCCAAACAATTTTAATTAAATAAGGATCTACAAACTCGAAACACATTCAACCCAGTGGCACCACCTGGTATTAATTTACAGTTGCCATGGCACGTCTATTCAACTCTAAACTTTATTATTCCGTTGCCGGGTAATCGATATTGAATGAAGCAGCATGGCTGTGGAGAATACGTCATGATGAATTGATTTTCTCGGTAAACCCCACAAAGTACAAGTAAAATTAAACAAAAATAATTTTAAAAAATAAACAGAGTAAATATTTCTCAGAGTCTGTGGAAGGGTCTTCGTCTCAGCCTCCACGGCCACAGATTGGCAATTCGACACTCGAGTTGAGGACGAGCAAGGAAAAACATCTTGTTTACTAAGGTTGGCGTAGGACTCCTCAGATGTCGAGTGAATGTTGGGTGTATTTCCATCTATATTGCAATTAGAGTGAAGAAAAGATCTTCAAGATGTTTGGAAGAAACGTGAGCGTGGCCGGTGCCGAGAAAATGCGTTCCGGTGGACCGAACCGCAAATTGGACAGTAATTTCGGCTACATTGTGATGCCGCGAAGAAAACCGATGCTGGAGATGATGGAGACGAAGCTGGGAGATGCGACGCGCAAGTTGGGGGCCAAACTGATCCGTAAACGCCAGAGGGAAGAGATTTACGCGCTCAACAAGGTGACGACTAGTCTGGAGTTTGCGCAGTTTGCGCTCTTCTGTCGGTCGCGTAACATCCCGCTTAATATCTGATGTCGTGTCCACGGAACTAATTAATTGTCTTTGCAAGTTTCGTTCATGAATTTATGTAAATAAAGGAAGATTCGTTTATGTTTTGGTCACAAATTACTTTTTTTTGAGTAGAATTTAATATTGGGAAATTAGAATTTTTAATTTTTAATTTTTAAGCAGAGAAAGAAAATTGGATTTTGAAATTGAAAGCGTTGCTACGGAGGGGCCGCTTCATTAAGATCGAATTTCAAATTTCCTACGTAGATGGCGTCAGTCTTCATTTAATGGCAACTCATTCAAGCTCGACTTCATAATTTTCCTTATATTAAACTTTTCTTTTCAAAAGTTTGATTAATTATAAACAATTCACTCGAAATGACATCCACATGACAACCGACCGATGATTAAAGTCATTAAACCCTTAGAATACCCTATTATGAACATTGTTTTCAATTTAGCGCAACTTTTAATTACGACATTTCGTAATTAAATATTCACTTATTTGCCAACCAACTCTTTCGTTAATCCTTTGTTGTTCCACCTGAAAAACCACGTCTGCCATTTTGTACTATATAACGTGAGAGTCACTAACCCTTAGCTACGGAAGCCTATAAGCTAATGAGCCTACTTTAATGGACTGCTGACCTTGAATAGAAAGTCTTGACTCGGCTATCACTATATTCTACTTCTACCCTTGACCTCAATTTCGGGCCTATGTAAGTTTATTGACATAATAAACACAAAAATGCTAGCTGTGGCTGGGCACGTTCAAAATGGAGAATCGTTTGCATGGGGCAACTCATTTTTTTCAAAAACATAAAATAATAAAAATGGCCGACTCGATTTTTCGATTGTATTAAAAGATTAATTCAAATTTAGCTCAAAACATTTGGAATGTTCACACGTAGAATTTCCTGTAGTTTTTTTTTCTTTCATTTTTATTCCTTTATTTTTTTTTATTTAACCAAAGGCTCGTTGAACTCGGCATCAACCCCTTGTTCCCCTCCTCTTGTGGCGTTGCAGGGCAGCGGGATGAGGGGGGTAGTTTCTTGGAATGCTTATGCAGGGGTTATTGCAACTTGCCTTTTATATCAGTTGAACCGGCTGCATTTTATGGCTTTTCTATCCCAACTTGCTGTTTCTTTTTCATTTCTGACCACAGGGAGTTTATGTTAGGGGAGTATATCACAATTTTTACGTAACGTTGGTAGTAATGGTTTTAAAAGATACGAAAAAGATAAAGGAATGAGAAATAACTTTTATAAATATCAAGTTTAAGTTACAAGAAGTAAGTTGCTGAAACCAGTGTAGGGTTGTATGAACTGAATAGTAATTGCTCGATTCAACATAGGCTTTTCTTGGAAGTTTATTGCTGGAATATTCAAGCAAAATACTTGCAATTTTTTTTTTCCTTTTGAGATTTTAATTTTCCTTACACCCACTTTTTTGTCAGTAACAAAGTTGAGTCTTAAAATGGAAATTGAACAGTGATTCATATTTTCATCCTATTAAATCATCCGTGTATTTTTATTCGGTTTTGTGTGGGTCGAATTTCAAGAGTCAATTTTTTTTTTTTTTTTTTTTTTTTTTATAATCGCATTCGGTCAATTAAGCGTGCCCTTCCCCCTTCTTTTTATCCACGCATGACTTGAAGGGGTAAATGGCGCCCCTCTTTGTCCAACAAATCACGCAGTTAGTATTTTACACACCCTTTGGATTTTAATGTCTGCTAACCCCAAGAAATGCCATCACCTCCACCATTCGCGTCTTAGCAACCGCATCGTAAGTTGCGATTGTTAGGAGATGGGTGAAGCCATTGTTTTGAGGTTTTGGCGCAGTTTAATGGCTTCGGAGTAGATTGACAGGGGCGGATGTTAGTAGGCGCCTTTTCCCAAACTCAATTATAAAACCAAATCAGATTTCGTGTTTTGACAACAATTTTAGATACTTTTTTGGTTTAAAAATTCAATTGGTATCATAAACATGTTTCTGATCATTTAAAAAGGTGTTCAATGGGCCCCGCAAAGCAAGGGTTCTGCAAAACTCATCCGCCCTGCAGATTGAGATCTAAAGCAAAAAGGTGAAGGCTAAAGGGAGATTTTCAAGTAAAGAGCAGTGGTTTTTGTTCAGTTTTATTAAATTTCAAAAATTTTATATATTTAAATCGCTTTTTTTGATTTGTTTTATAATAAATTATTTTTTTTTTATGTAAAGATTAACTTACAATTTAGTTTGATAATTTATTTATTTTTAAAAATAAAACCCTTAACCCTTTGCTCACGTTTGCGACATGAATGGTTTTTTTTTTCAAACTTTTTTAAGTAAGACAATAAAAAGAAAAAGAGGATAGGAGAAAAAAGTGTTATTCATGTTGAATGCATTGGCACGTCAAGGACACGACTAAACACATTTTAAAATTTGTTGCAGTGAAAATTTCGTTTTTCGGTTTTTTAGCTGTTAAAAATTAATAAAAATCCCTTTTATATATTTTCTAAGTAAATGACGCAATTTCAACAAAACAACTGCGCCCTTTGCACTTCCCCTACTCCTCATTTTTTTTCATTTGACAAAAAACCTGAACAAGTTCCTACTTTTTTTCCTCACAACCCGTAAAATTTACTACTTAAAACGAAAAAACGGAGAAAAAATTCGAGCTACATCCGGTAAATGACATTTTTTAAGCTCTTTTTTATTATTCTTCTCATGACATTGAAACGGTAAACTTTGAAATGTAGTTTACGACCATTACTTAGAGGTACTTAGGTAAGGGGAGTTTGAGTATTGAACCCCTTCGTGCAGGAATTACCCCTTTGGTTTATGACTATGTTCTTCAGAGCCACATCACTCCCTCTTTTAGTTGGGGTGAGGTGAATACCTGAGACAACGCGGCGGTTTTGTCCAGAGTCAAAAGCGAATCACTCGTATTTTGTGTAACACCCCTCTCTCGCGAGTTGATGAGTGAATCTGAATACCAATTGCTCTCGTGCTTCAACAAGGCATTAACTCGTGCCAGTTTTAAACCCTTGCAAGCCGAGTCGCCCATGTAACGAGTGCGTCATCCCGATTTTCCACGCCAAACCGATCCTATTCATTCCAACTCATTTTTATGTTTTTGTTATGCAATACCGAAATAGCTTTTAAGACACGTCACGTTGCTAGGGAGTAAAGGGTTGAGTGTTGATTTTTCACGATGTAGGTATACACTGTATTCGCGGGGTCACCGAACTCGATCTTTTTTTAATTTAGCGATTTTTATGTTTGTTTGATAATGTTTATCAGCTCGAATTTAGGAAAAGCGAAAGTACGCTTATCTAAAATAAGAAAATGCTAATAATAAATTATTAAAAAAATTACTTTCAGAGATGACGTGAATAATTTATTACTAAATCATTTGGGGGTATGGAAAATTCCCTAATTTAAAAGCTTAAAACAAACATGAAATTCTAAATATTCCGATTTTAATTTAATTTTATCTAATTCGATACAACAAGTTCAGCTTTAATCTTATTTGCTCTTTTATTTCCTCTAACTCCCAGCATTCATTTCGCGAGCTATGTCACTCAATCCATTGGCAACGTGGGTCGTTGCCCTCGGGCTGGAATCACGTGATATTTGTGCACGCTCCACCGGGTGTCTGCCTTGTCTCCCTGTGCCTTGATAACACAATGATACACTTGTATGGGCTCGAGTGTCTCTTCATATTATTCAGATACAATTTTTTCCCATTCAAATGCGAATTTATAAGTTTGCAAATAAATTATAAAACGGAAAAAACCCAGGCCAGAAATAGCGTTTCTAAGGAAACGCATAAGGAAGGGTTCGAATTGCACCTTGCCGTTTCCAGGTAACCCAGTCCATTTGAAGAATCATTTCACCTTTAGGGGCCTCTCATGTGGGAACCGTTGGACACGGTTGGATAGCCTTTTTCCTGCGGGTATTTATGGGTAATCTTCTTCCCTTGCCCATGGGAGTCAAGGGGTGGGATGGGGGGATTTTGTAATGAACCTTATTTCACTTTCGTTTTTTATTTTGGTTTATTTCTCTCCTGTGAGTAAATTTTTTTTTATTATTATTGCTTCTTACTAAGTTCTTTTCTCAAAGTTTGGGAGGTCTGTAATTGCAGCGACGTAGGAAAATTACAAGAGAACAAGTTGAATGGTGCATTTAGTCAGTGATGGTAAGAGACCGCAATTACACATCTCTGCCAATTTGCCACATTAAGGATCCAGAAAATGGATAACTTCCTCTTCATCATCTCTTTGGGAGGCCTCATCACGAGCGCGATTGTAATATTAAAAAAACCGAGATTTGTCATTTCTGAGAAATAAAAAGTTGATTTACAAAAGTTGGATAGATAAGTGTATAAATCTAAAATAGACAAGCGACATTGATGTCATTGATTAATTGCAATCAAGATAAAAAGAAAAAAAGAAAAAACTGAAAGAAAAATCAGATTTAAAAAAATTACAATAAATTTAATTATTTATCTGTAAATTTCTGAAAATCGATTTTTCTTGCTGCGAAAAAGTAACTCTAGTTCATGAAAGTTCATCAATATAAACATGCGGCTTTATTACTATGAAGCCAATAAATGTAAAAGCAATAAAACGGATATTTATCAGTAAAAATCAATTTTGCTCAAATTACGGTTAATAGCGTACTAACTGGGAAATTATACACCGGGGTTACCACCAACCAAGCTAATATTAAAGGTTCGATTACCTGCTCTCTGTGTGTTATATATTTCCGTCCGTTGACATGCTAACTGTTGAATATGAAATGAAGATTCTAAGAGATATGGATATTTTACATTTTTATAAGTTAACAGATTTATTAAAATAATAAGTAACAATAATAAATGGGACATTAACGAAGCGCAAAATGTTGTCTAATTACAAGTTGTCCGCACGAAATTATCAGATAAATGAATTTGTTGTAACAACATTTTGATTAAAGGTTGGTCCTTTTACGAGCTGAAAGTGAGGTTTTCATCCAATAAACGAGTTTTGTTCTTGTCGTTTATGGTTGCGAGGGGGAAAAAATTGCGAAGTTAAAAACGAACGATTCATATCTTAACAGTTTTACGAGAAACTCCTTGCTTAGTAATTACGCACCCCGACCAAACGTTTTCTTGCGTAATCGATAAACAACTTACTTTCACTTATAGGTTTGTACTTGAATTTTTTTGTAAATTTTGTTTTTATTTATTTATTTTTTACTTTACGACAGTTTGAATTATGATTTGAGTTTTGGTCACAATTATTATGTAAACATTAGAGATCTGGTTCAAGTTCATGACCAGACAGGCACTAACGGGTTAAGTGTGTGATTGAAAAACTGGGTCAGGGATCTCCCCGACCCCCGAACGAACGGGACGCTTGGGAAGACGTCGGGGCGCCCTTCAGCTGCACTCAAGTTCAATGGCTCGATTTGGTAGTTTTGTGTTTTCTTTTGGGTCAATTTATAATTCCAGGTTTACACCTCGTTAAACATGGCGTCTTACGGACAGGTTTTTTGTTTATTTCCTAATTTTTTTTTTATTTTTTAAATTTTTTTTAAATTTTTGAAAGTTTGTTTAAATTAAATTGAAGTGTTTCATTAATTTGTCGTCTAATGAAGAAATAGCGAGAGTTGTTTATGTTTACGATTATTTTTTTTTTTTATTTATTTTTATCATTTTCTTGTCGAGTATATGGAACGAGAAAGTGAAAAAGAAAAGAGGTCAGAATTCTATTGCGCTGTTGTATTCTATTGAATGTGCAAGTGAAGGTTTAATGGTTGTGATGAGCTGTCACTTTCACTCGAGTTAAGGGCAGAAATTTCAACGTAGTACTTTAAACCGTTCTTGTTTTTACCGAGTAATTAATACTCTCGAATCCGCATCAATAGTTGATGCGTAATAACAGCTCAAAGAATGGACGTTGATGGATTCAATTCAACTTTAGACACTGGATGTCAACTTAAAAAAAGTTCAAATTCCAAAAGCAATGGGGTGTACAGGCTCCTTTTCAGGCTTCATGTTTAGGATGTCATTACACGAAGTATAGAAATCTTTTCCTAAAGATCTGCACGTTTTAATAATTCATTCAAGAAATGATCTTTCACAAACTTGAAATATTGTCATAAATATTCTTATATTTCTCTGATTGGTAAACGTGTTACTATGGCTTCTACGCTGATGAATGTTTATCGAAATGTTTACATTTAATATTTATAAACTTATTTTGTTATTTAGCATTGATTCAACGTTGCTTCTGGTTTCTCAATGGATGTTGTTTGTTATTTTCGTACAATATTTTTCGAACGGTATTGCATAATGGTAGTGCAATGTAACATTAAATCAACAACAACAACAATGAGAAAAAAAAATTCTTTTTTGATTTCGAAGTAAGAATAAACCTATTTAATTCAATATTATAACACCAATTCGAAATGATTTAACTCTTTTGGGTTCATCAATGGTAAAACTTTCCAGAATATCAAATGATATCATTATTTAATTTTAGCATTTTCTCTTTTGTGGGTTTTAGATAGATCTGAAATGGAATTTTCCTACCGGATCCTACCCACTGTTTTTTTATACTCAGAACGAACAGTATTGAATAAAAATAAATTAAAAACAAGCGAGGTTAAAAGGTTTTATTTTTTCAAACCTTTTTACTACATTTGCTCTGCTGTTCTTGTTTTGTTCACCTTGCGGCTTCTATTTCTAGACTTCTTAACAAATAATAAGGTCATACACCTGGCCTGACCCACTGTTGCACTTGACCATCATCAGATTAGTAATGTTGGTGATCTTATTTTTTATACTCGCAGGCAACTCCCTCATGTCTGAAGAGGAACTTACAGGTCACGCACCCCTTTTGCAAAACTTCGATTGTGTATCAATGAGAAATATTTGTTTTTGATAAAATAGAAATATTAAAAGTTATCTCTTGATTTATAACTCGCATTATTAGCCTTCTCTTTTTACATAAAGCATAATGAAATACGTCAGTCATGAATGCCTGTTTGCCTTTACCCACATGCTGTTTCGCTGCAGGTGTGGATGACCTAGACCTGAAAATAAAATTTTGTATCAATATTCATAGTTTTTAATTTCTTTTCCAAAATGACTTTTATTATGTTATTTTTTTTTTTGAAAAATATATTCTTCATGCATCATAAAACATGACACTGAATAAGTTATGCTAATGATGGAGTCAAGTTCCCAACTGAATCACCTTGAGTTTGCCCTGTGCTTCCACTGTGATTTTTAATTTTAGACTTATCCAATTGCAAGTGTGGGAAAAGAGATCCGTTATATTAAAAAAGAGATAATAATAATAAGGAAAAAAATTTAAAAAACTTTTAAAAAGTTTTGCTCTTATATTTGCGCCCTGATTAAATGACTTTGGATTTTTAAATCTTTTTTCCTGTCTCTCTCTTCCGTTTAATCATGGATATAAATGACTTTTTTATTTTATTTTATGATAGTGTAAAATAGGTCATTGAAATATCTTGATGATTGCTTCTCCATACATTTGTTTTCATATTTTGTCTGTGACCTTGGTTCGGCGAGGTATTTGCAAGTATAATGGCGGAGATTAGGCTGTACACCTTTAAAAAGTTCAAAATTCACCAAAAATTTAATCGTTCTTTCAAGTGTTTCTGCAATAGGAAACTGCATAAATCACTTTCAATTGCAGTTTTATTCTATTAATTAATAACAATTAATAATGAACGGTTGTGTGGGTTGTTTAGTGCACGAATGAACAATTTTGTTTTTAATACGGTACTTAAATATTTAAAAAAATATCAAAAAATATCAAAAAAATAATGCGTAGATATATAAAAGAAAAAAAGCCCTGAAACGTCCTTCAGTGAGCAAGTCTATCGTGTAATTTATCATTCTTCCTGTCTAACCCTGTGCTCTTAGTAAATAAGAGATTAAAAAAAAATCGGAATTATTTAGTTTTCAATAGTGGGTGCAAAATCGTGACGATATAAGGAAACAGTTAACGAAAATAGGTTTCCTTTTTCTTACTTCGACACGTGTGAGATCAATGAAGTGATTATTCGTGGGTGATCACCTGTACATACGTTTTTGATTGTGTACAGTTTTCCGCAACAATTTAGGTCGTAAACGAATTTAGGTCACGTACTTTCACTTTCGCAACGAGGTCGTTGAAAAAATTAGCCTTAAGAGGAAAGAAAAATGGAGAATTCGTCAAATGCCAGTTTTAAATTAGATAGAATCAATTTGTATTGTTATTGTTATTGTTATTTTTGTTTTTTAATTTTTTTTTTTAAATTAGTAAATGTAATTATAGTATTTGATTAAATTTTATAGTTTTCTAATATTTTTCTAATCACAACAAGTTTTACTAGCTGTAATCGTTAATAAAGAAGTGGGGGTTGTTATTTAAGCGTGTGTTGGGTGTGGTTAAAGAGATTTATATCGCAGTTGTTACTAATAAGATTGTTTTGCATCTTTTGTTTATTTCGAGTTTTAAACCATAAACTTTATGTTGAAAAATAAATTCGTCTTTTAATCGAGTTCAAAGTGGAGTCTCGGGTCCACAAACGCCACCAAATTGGAACCGACATTCGATAACACACTGATTAGATATACGAGTTTCTTCTGCTCTTGATGAAAAAAATATTTTTTATTGGGGAGAAAAAAAAAGTTTGTTTACGTCCTTTCGATGCGGGAAAGGAGGGATCTGGATAACTGGAACGGCAGAGTCAGAACGACGGGTTGTCGTTGCGACAAACACAAGCGATTTTGATACGACTCGAGACTTTGAGTCAGTCGTGCTTCGTTATTATATTTATACACGTAATAAGCGAGGTTCATTGACACTCGCAGTTAAGGCCGACTTGTGATTGGCTCGCTGAAAACACTCGGTGTTGGTGGCGCTGCTACGTCGGGAAACAGCTGTGGGGGTCCGTGATGAGAGATCAGCGTCAGCGAGCGAGCAGACGGAAACCGAGATAGAGCGAGAGAAATAGAAAGAAAGAGAGAGAGAGAGGAAAGCCTGCGCACAAGCGAAAATTTCCGTTTCTGCGCCGAGTGGTCCTCATTTGGCAGTTTCCACTGCGGTTCGTCGGGTGGCGTTAGCTGTTCTCCATCAGCATTGAGTGCCAAACGTCACTCGAAGGGTTGTGGTGCACGCCGAGAACTTCTTTCTCGGCCTCATCACACGTGCAACATTATTTTTGGAGGAGCAAAAAAATTATTCGGCCAACGGTGGGTACCAGAAATCGTTCGGTGGATGTGGTCGAATGAGACGAGAACTACTCATCATTGTTTGATGTTGTTACTTTACTTTGACGATCATGATAGTCATCCTTAAAGACTTTATGCTCATGCCAGAGTCGTTTATGCGACAACCGAGGCCTCCTGCACGAGAGGAAAGAGAACTTATTTGTCCAACAAGAAGGTAAGAAAACAAATCCCGAGTTTTCCCTCGAGGAAAAAAGGAAAAAAGAGGGGAAAAATGTGTTTTTATCCTCTTCTTTTAAGCGGTTTGAATGCGGTTGACGTTAAGGCCCGATTCTATTGTGTTGTAATACTAGTCGTTTGTAGTGCCCCTTTAATAGATTTCTTACCGACGGAAAAATTACTCGCAACAAACTAAGTTATAAAGCGAATCGAAGTTTATGAGTCAGGTACACAGAAGGGGTGAAACGTGAGAGGTGCGCGTTTCAAAGGGTTTAATGTCTCCCCACTGTTGTTCCCCCCTCACCTCGTTTAACCCCTTCGTTCGTAAATAACTCGAAGCCACGTGTATCTCTTGTTCACGACCGGGGGAGATACACAGGAGGGTTAAAATGACGCGTGTTTTGTTAACCCTTCCTTTCGTTTAAGAAACTTTTGTGCGTTGGCGTTTGTATTTCGCTCGGCCGTCATGGCTGCTGCTGTTAGTGCTTTGGCGTGCAGCTTTTTCGTGGCTCTGGGTTTTCAAGGCCATCGTAATGTGTGCATCGTTGACTGTCCGTTGGTGCAACGCGGGGGTGGTTCGGTGCGGCGGGAAACACCCTTCCTCGGGGACGGTGGTGGGAATTTTTGTGCTGGTAAATAGAGAGATAAACGACGGAAAAATTGATTATGGAATTCCCTCGGCCTTGTGTATTTAGTATCTGATAAAAATGTCAATGATGCGACGAGGTGAGCAAACTTTAAGAACTTCGAAGTCGAAACGCGTTTTAAACCGAATGTTTATTAGTTGTTTGAAAAAACTGTTCGGATGATTTTTTTCTCGCTAAATGTGACCTTGGAGCATGACGGAGACGAATTCGAAGGGTTTTTCATGGGTTGGGTGGGTGAAAGAGAGTGATTTGTTTTTTAATCGAAAAATGGAACTGGTAAAAACGGCCCCCGTGTAAGGGTCGGTCGGTCAGTCTGGCCGCATTACTGATTCACTGTGGCCCACGTTCGCCTCCTCGTGATGCCCCTCGGGCCACGCAAGCATCATGGGAAGTGTGTCAGTGATCTGGGTTGCGAGGCACCAAACAAAAACGAAGGGTTGTATATTTTGACGCCAACACATGTATCCGGGGAATTTCCTCTCTCGTCTTTATTCAATAATTCAATAAAAATGAAGAAATTGTTTCGTCTGCCTAGTTACACATGCAAATCGCGAGAAAATAGACATATGTAAATGTTAAGGGTTAAAATGATTGGATAAAAAGTACATTCACAAGCAAATGGATCCCGATTTCTGCAGGATACGCCTTCGTGGTGAAAGTCATAGAAAAGTTTTATTTTTCTTCTTTGGGTACTAATTAAAAAACTATTTTTAGAAAATACAAATAAAAGGAGGAAAAAATGGTTTTATTTTTAAAAATTTATATTGTGAAATCAAACCAATTGTACTCGAGTTGGTGAACTCTCGTTTTGTAATTTGAGGGTGATGTAATCGCCGGTCCATTAAGCAAAAAGGGTTGAGTCAAGAAATTTGACACTAGGCCTCTTGGGGCTGAAGAGCACGTGGCATAAAAAAGGTGCCTGCAGGGGCATAGTTGTGGAAAGTTTTCTCTTCCACTTCACCTTCACCACTTGACTATACCCATCATTTAACTACGTTTGATATGATTTAAACAAGTGGGTGGCACGTTCGACGGCGATTCACGCAACAAATTTAAAACTTTGTTGGGTAATAATTTGTTTCGCCTAGACGAATTCCAGTCGACGGCCATATTGGACCTAGGATTCGGGGTGCAGATCCGTGAATGTCAATCCTAAGGCGTTTTCAAAAGGGTGGAGTATTAACCAGGGTTGGGCCGGAAAACGCATCCATTTTTCCTCTGACCTTCACACAAAATGACAGATACTTGGACAGTAGGATTAATGAAGGATAGACCCCTAATGTCATTTTTATTTACGTTTGCTCCGTCTTCGCTGTGGTTACAGTACATACTATTGAACGTGCCGCCAAGCCGATCGAGAAGTTGGACCGTCCTGTTAGGGGACGTTGAAATAGATGTCTGTTTGAGTTAAGATTGAAACGAAGGCAGCTGTAGATTTAAAAATAAAGTATTTAAAGCTGGTTAAGGTGTATCAAATTTTGGGTGTGCTCTTTTTGGACCGGTGCCAACATCGCATCGCATCTTGGGAGATACTGAAGAATGGCATCTTTTTTTTGTGTTGTAAATTGTTAGTTGAAGGTCAATCTGTTTTCTATTAGTTTACTTTTAATGAGTTAATGGCAAGTCGTATGGTTAAGTTTGTTATTTGTGTTTTCTCAGAAGCTAAGAGTTAAAAGTTTAATGATTAAATGAGGTTACGTAACAAAGTTTAAGTTGACAGAATGGATGATAAATGAGATGATGAACAAGATGATGATGATGGCGATGAAGAATGCAATGATGTTAAAGTGGAAGGGGAAAAGAAGATTTTAAAAAAAAGTTTTGGCAAAATATTGGCTTACCAGGTCAAATTTAGTAAATAAATTTGGCATTGGTTTCGTTCTGAGTAATTAATGGTTTGTTTCATCTAATTTTGATTTTATGGCACTTAGTTGTTTTTTAAAAATATAATTAAAAAAATATTTTATTTTCCATGAGTTTATTAGAAATTAGATAAAATTTTATTGGTATAAGATAATCAGGTCATTCATAAAAATTTTAAATTTTAAATGTAATGTTGTAAGTTAAACCGTTTGATTTTCACCTCATATTTTTAGAATTTACACAGACGTGTGGTAAACAAGCTCTAAACCAAAATAAACAAAAATAATTGCTATCAATATCAGTTACGGGACAGGTAAAGTGCAATCGGTGCAATGAACCTTCCATAAGTCTATTTATTTGTACATAAATGTATTTATACATCTTATCAAAGAGTAGAAAGAGAGTGGATATAAAGAAAACAGAAATAACATTTTTCATTCGCGTGCAAATGGAACGACATTTTCATATTTCAAAAAGACCACTTTTCAACCATTGATTTTGCATGGGTTTAGGCCAGACACGATCACTCATACAGTCAGTATTACATTGAACGGAGTTAAGAACATATTAATCCTTAAAAAAAACTCGATTCTTAAATCCACTTGACTGGTTGTGTGGCTTAAAAGAGGTGAATGGAAGGGTATAAGGGGAGGAAAAAGAAAACCCCCTTCTCACTTATGCCCTATCACATTATGTTGATACTTTGGCCATTTTGTTAATACACCTGATACTGTAAGCCTAACACATAAAAGACATGACTTTCCAAAGTCAAATTGGCCTTTGTTACCCTAAGGAAATGTAAAAATAATTATATTAAAAAAAAATTTTCAAAAATGTCACCGAAGGAAATTTGTGGTTTGAAGTTGATGAATGTGTATCAGTCTTCTGAGACTAGAAAAGCATTATATAGTAATATAAATGCTAGTATGGACCATTTCCTTCCCTCACAGCCCCCTACTTCATCACTCTTTGCGCAGGACGGTCCCCCACCCTCCCCCCGGTTGCCAGGGCCCGTCTCGTGAGAATATTGGCACCAAGCGACTGCCATTGTCAATATTCGTGACCATAGAGAGTTGTCCAGGAGAAGAAGAAGGAGGTCCACTGACTCCCAACACTACTACGGGGAGGGAGGGGGGGGGTTCTCAAACAACCCCACTTTCCTCCCCATCTCTTGTCAAAATCCCACCCGGCCACCCCCTTGCAGTCTTTTTTTTCAAATTTTTTTCCTTTATTCCACGCTACGAAATAAATGAGCGATTTTTATTATGTTGGGGAAAAAAAGTGAGGGGGACGAGTGGTGTGGGGTTGCTCTTTTTTGGAGGGGTTCCACCAAGGATGAAAAATTTTTTGGGAGAAAGGAGGCACAGCCGGCTGCTCCTTTGTTCACCTGGACGGTGAAAAATTAGAGTAAGGGGTATTGGTATCTCTCGACACACACACACACACCTTTCCATTATTTTTCCCTTTTTATATCGATATTCCCCTATCATGTGGGATATTTCTCGAGACCCCCATGAGTTATATATGTGTATGTTTGATGGCAGTTCAGTGACACTTTTTTCAACAGCAACGGAAGCTTTGTAATCAGGGAGAGTCTGTCTCAGATGTCCCCTCCCCTGTGCTTGATTGTCCGCTTTCCCTTAAAGGTGAGAGAGCGTCCCTACAGGTTTTTATCAAAAAAGAATTGAAAAGTGTGAAAAAGAAAGTTTGAAGAAAAGACAGACTGCGGCTTGGGAGCTCGGGACAGATTCGGGTGTGTGAAAACGTCTTTTTTATGGAAAAGGTGAGCTTGAAAAATAAGCCACCGGTGGGGGTGAGGGGGTGAAAGGGGTTAAAAATCATAAAGCTGCTTCTTTTCAGCTCGCTCGATCAATCATTCGGTTTTATGTGGAAAAATGGGCGAGGATAAGAAGGATTTATAAGTGCGGGATTAGAAGTTGCGTGTTGTTTTGTGAGAGGCGAGAGAAGGAATTCGTCTTTGACTTTTATGATTGCGCGCGAGCTCGAATAATCGTCATAATTTCTCGGGGACAATTTTTCCGTTCAGAGAATCGTTCTCGACGAGATTTTCTGGCGCCCCATCCGTGCAAAAAGCCCCATGGCGACCATTTGCAGCAGAGTGAAGCGAAAAAGGGTGAACGGCCTTGAACTGTTTTTAAAATTTAATTATTTTTTTATTTTTTACTTTTTTTCAAATTATATTTTATTTTATTTTATTTTTTTTAATACCTACACTTGTTTTTTCTGGTTTTATGTTTGAAATTTATTTCTGTCTACTTTGATTTTTACATTAATAAATTCCAATTTCTTTTAATTCGAATTTGCACTTTGCATTTTTAAAAATTTTTTTACTCGAAAAAATTAAAAATCACTAAACCAATGTTAATTACTCGGCATAACTAATGTCATTATTTATCTAACAGACTCCACCGTTTAGTATTTCCCAATCTTTAAACTTATTAAACTCTCCCGACACGCATTCGACGTAATTTAATGTACCAATAATTAATAACAAACAAAAAAAATTAAAAAAGGAAATAATTAAAAAAATACAAAAATAAAATCAGGATTCTTGAAATTCTTTGTTTATCTTGTTCGTTTACCTTGCGAAAGTTGAGGTGAGGCAAAAGGGAAAGTTGAAATGTGGCATTAGGTTAGGGAAACTTTCTCTTCCTCGGCCTGAATGGGTCAGTGGCCTCTATCCTCGAGGCATCTCTACCCCTAATCCCCAAACGATTGGGTGGGGTCTACCCATGCGTAAAAGAATCGCGTCATCCGAGTGAAATTCAACATTCCTGGTTGCCTGCAGTGGAGGCGTGGCCGCCATCACGGGTTTTTACAGGCCGAGAAAGGATAAAAATCGTGTTTGATAATTTAAGGACAAGTTTGATTCCCTCTGGCTCGGGGAAAGTGGAAGGGAATAATTGAGAGGAGGGGTAGAAAAGGGTTTTATGCGATCCGCGTGGGGGAAACGGAGCTAAAGGGCAAGGTCAAGTCAGTCATAAGAGGAAACGCGATGTGATTTCCCCCTCTCCCTCCCCCTCGAAAATAACAACTAGGGTCACTCAACCCGGTTAAAAATCATGGCGCCTGCAGCCATTTTATTCTTCTACGAAATAGGGAACTGGGCAATGAGATTGAACGCTCAAAATATCCACTTGAAAAGGTTTCGCCTACACGTCGTTAAATTTCCGGGAAGACTCAGGCGAGTCAAGGAGAGGAAGTTAAGATTCGGATGTGAGATGATGTCATCTGGCGTTGTAACCAGTTAAAAATGAAAACTCAACGGCGTGGGAGTGCGAATGACTCGCGAGGAACGATGACTGATATTCAAAGTGCGAAGGGTGGGATTCTTGAGGTGAGGGATCGCGGGTTTGGTTCGGGAATTTTCGACGATGCGAGTTTGTTGGCGAATATTGATGACAAGGACAATAAACAGGAAACCGAGATGAAGATGAGCAACTTGCTGCTCAAAGTGCTTCCTCCCCTTCACGAATGGTGGCGCCCCTCTAGGTTAATAACCTTTGTAAGTCGAGTTGATTAAAGTTAAACTGGTGGAAGAATGTTGGTAACTAGATAAAACGATTTTCTCAATTTAATCAGTCTGGATTCGGTCTGCGTGCGTGGGTGTGGATTGGGCTGTTAATTATCGACGTCTGCGCAGAACTTGATTGTTATTCCGATCGCGGAGTTTATAGAATATTGTTTCGTTCCGACATAATTGGATCAATCGTCATTGCGCATTTCAATTCGCAAATGGTTTCAATAGGTTTTTGGAGAAGGAAAAAAAAATGAACACAACTGCGCTTCGGTGCGCTTGCGTCATCTCGCGAGATGAGGGCGCTGTCCTAACTCACAAAAGAGCATCTGCACATACATCGGCGTCACTTTTTTATATTATTTATTTATTTCATCTTTTTCCATTATTGTTTTATTAGTTTGTATCAATCGAGAAGTCGTTTATCCATTTTTTTTCTTCCGTTGACGGGAATTCGGTCTTTTGTTTACAATTTCCGTGCGAATGACTCCGATCGCGACTCTCGGGTCTGCGAATTTGTAGGTTTCGTTTGTCAACAGGTGAGGTTAAGGTCGCGCTCCTCCCTCAACTTGGCACCAATCCCACAATCCCATAACCGTGAACAGTTGGTTGGTGGTGCCATTGGCTCACGATGGAGGTCAATGTAACATCTTATTAATCATATAAGGCAATTTATAAACCGAATTGAGTGAGAGAAAAAAAATATTTCCGACTTTTATGTCGGTTTAGAACGTGGTGGAGTATTAAATATGGACGGGGTTACGAATTTGGGGACATTTAATTTCCGTTTTGATAATTCGATTTTGTTTTTTGAGCGCACACGCATCGACGCGGTGCAAGATTACTCTTAATGTCAACAGGTCATTCTTGGGATTTAGATTTTGAGATTTTTCTCGTGGCAACTGAAGGAAGTTACGAGTTGTTTAACCACGTTTGCGTTTCGCATTTTCTCCTCAGCCGTGACTAATGAGTTTGTGTGCAAGTGAAAAGCAAAGTAATTCATAAACTCGTTCGGTTCGTCACGCCTCTTTTTGTTTACTCTAAATAATAAGTATTTAAAATATTCGGTTTGGATTTTTAGCACCAGAGTTCGGTAGTGAGGCCTTTAATAAAAGATGAAACAGTTACGAGTCAGTCCACTCATTATTCTCTTACGTAATGAAAATGGTCCCTTGAAAATTGTCTCTTACGTAATCTTTTTTTTTGTTGGTCCTATTTGACCAATTTTGAGTTTAATTGAACGTTTCATTTGTGATAATAAACTTTATATTACTGACATGGGCTCCGCTCGGACTGGACATGACGGACTTTGACATCCTTTCATATAATTAAAATGACTGATTGCAACACTGATGATTCTGCATAAGCAGAGAGGACAATTTAGCAAACTCCGTTACTTTTATCGCAATCATTCCATTGTTCGTGGGGATTTCCATCGCGTGTGGTCGTCTTGGCAACGAGTCGTGAATTAAAAAACATCATTTACCATTGTTATCGCCCTTTCCTTTAATTCATTTGTGACTTTTTGTAATTTTAATAACGTTATTGTTGCGCAAATAGAGTTTAAAACGGTTTAACAATTTGTTTGCGAGGTTTAACCTTGATCCCGAGGCTTTTAATTAGAGTAAAATGGTTAATTATAACTCGTTTTGTTTTTTGTCCGTGATATTTTCTCTTGTTCTGTTATTAACACAATTGTACTTAATTATGCACTGTCCTTGATGCTTGAATTGAAAGGGCCTGGGCGTGTTAGTGGTGTGACGTCTTGCTTGTTTATGATGGGCTAATTTTGACTTTGTTCTTTTTTCACATGCTTATCTACTCTTATTTTTTTTGATTATAATAGATGGGAAAGGGAAAATGCAAATTTCTAAGTTATTCAAACTTTTTCGATTCTGAGAAACTCCTTTACAGACCTTTCGGACATTTTTGTACGAAAAAAAAATATTTTAATGAAAATATACAACCATGACCAAAACACGTGTTTTTTAAGCTCATTAAATATGCATGATGCCCATTTCCTTAGATCGAACGACTTATTTCGAATAAATTTATTTAAAGGGACGTTAATTTATGATATCACGTCTATTGTGTAACTGATTTTCGCTTCTAATCGCCCCGATTAAACGACTAATCAAAATAGCAAAAAAGCACCCAGCAAATGGCAGCTGTTACCCCAGTCTTATTACTCAATTAAATTCATTATCAATTCAAGGGTTGTGAACCGCTGAACTGGCATCCACGTGGCGAATAGATAACTCTTTCAAGTCTCAATTAAATTAAATTTTATAGCATTTAACAGTTATTTTAATACAGCTGTTCGTACAAACACCCGAATTACAATAATAAAAAATTAATAACTTGGACAGTGATTGGCGGGGTTAAGGTATCGTCTCTTCGCTTCTTTTTCTCCAACTCTTTTATTTCTTTTCTTATTTTTTATAGACCTCATATCAGACACGTGGCATTTAGTCTGAAGGTCCAATTGAATTTTATACGATCAGAGTTGTTTTAAAAGACCTTGAAATATGTCTTGAAAAAGTGTACGCCCCTTTTTTAGGATTCGTAAATTCTGATCACGCACAACTTGTGCCACTCACCCCTTTTACAACTGTTAGCATCTGCATGTGAAACAAGTGGAAAGTAAAAATTTGTATTTGAACAGAACTAACTTTTTCTTTTATCCCGGCCCGTTTGTTTATCTTTTGCGTGGCGTTGATTCGAAACACTCTTCGGCTATTGGCGTCGAGCCCAAAGAGGTTTCAAATTTGTCACTTGGCATCGATGAAAGATTAATCAGAATCTAGGGCAATGCACTCGCGAATCCTTGTTTTCTGACTCACAAATTGCACATCAATTTCACTACATTTTAGACCAAACGTTAAATATGTCGGAAACTCTTTTTTTTGGCTCATTACTTCCCTTTCTCCCATTTTTCTTAACAAAATGGAGAAAGTGGAACAAACGTGATTACTTTCTTATTGTTTATTTATTTAAAAAAGATGCAGACGTCGTGATAATATCCGTCACTTTCGTCACGAGTGAGGAATGATTTCATTAATTAATGGAATAATTCATTTCCCCCCTCCGTATTAACTAAAATTACACCTAAAGACCAAAACGCTGGAGAATTCCGTGTTAAACCCAAAGGTTTCCATGGAAACCACACTTTATTGGTAGGCACGTGGAGATTCCGAATGAGATTAGTACGTTTACCTCTGTCCTTGTCGAATGTCAGAAAATGACCTTCTGCTGTTTGAAAGCCCTCACTTTTACCCCCACTCCCTTCACACTCTCTTAATTCGCATTCAAATCTCATTTTTGGAATTAACGCAACTCGAGTCGACTTCCTTATTGGAGCAAAACGAATGGTACGCTTTAGATTGCTCAAGATACAATACATCATTCTTCCATGTGACACCTGGTAAAGGTGGTAAAGGTGATGGGAGAGGACAACAAACGAGTAGGTAACATTTCAACCAAGTTCCATTCGATATATAATTAGTTTTGCCCGAAAATATGGAGCAAATGTGTTCTATCTTTTGCTTTGCCTTTTGACCATTCTTGGCCTCGGTTTGGTGATTGGGCCGCGACCCTTTCACCTTGGCTACACCCGAGTGGGGGTGGAGATAATAGATCGTGTGGGAAAGGGTTGTTTAAGTATTGTTTACGTTTTGCGGTTTTATGCAAATGATGATTTGAATAAGATATGGATTTCGTGAGCAGGTTGTTCTCATTACGTAATGACCAATGAGGAGAAGTGTCTTAGACGTGCTTATTTCGAGTGAAAATATCGACCGCGAGATTTCAAATACAGACGCGAGTTGTTCGGTCAACGACCTGGTGGGTCAGTCGATAGGCCAAAGGGAGGAAAAGACGAATTTCTGCTCGTGTTTGGCATCTAACTCAGCAGGTGGCATTGTTTCTTTAGTTCCTTCCTTGATTTTCAATCTTAAACTGCTAATTTAATAGCCTAATTAATACTTCCAGCTTACAAAGCTAATATTAGAACAATAACATAACGGTTAGATTCAAAACTGTTTTTGAAATTCGATATTGTTATCAAAATTTAAGATACAACGTAATTTGATTTATGTAGAACACGCAACTCGAGTCAATATTTTTTTTTAAATGTAATTTGTTTACATTTAAAATATTTAGTATTTTCTAAAATAAATAACAAAATGTAAATAATTTATTCCTAAATTTACCCCCTCTTGAGCAAATCGATTTGTCGTGCGAATGTCCAGCTTATCTGGAAGATGGAGCGTGCTGCAGGGAAGCACCTCAGCTTCCTAATACTTGAGAGTTCGCAGTAATTTTTTTTATTACGCTCTGAGGTTACGGTGTTCCCGTATGTTCTTACGATAAGGTGAGACACGTGCGTGGCCTTTGATTAATTGATTGAAAGCCGGAGAAAGTTAAGGAAACTATGGAAACGATGGGGAAAAAAATAAACAACATAATTTCAATGATTTTTTTTCGTGTTTTTTTAAAAAAAAGGCAGAAGTATATACTTTGGCACGATTCCGAGATTGATATCGAAGATAATATTAACACTAGACTTGAATAAAATATTCGAGTAAATTATTTGCACGTTTTTGTGATTTATATAAAAAATACACGTATACGTTTGTACAATGTTTTTGTAAAGTTCAAAGCCTCCAGTTCACTTATTTTCGCGCGAGAACAACGACAGAAAAGATGTAAACAACAATCAAGCGCGGCTTAAAACAAAAGAAAAGTTCAGTTATAATAATAACTCGTTTACACGTGATTGGCCGACACCCCCGCGAAGGTGTTTGAAGGTGCTGACCACATAAGAGTGGAGGTCACTGGGGCGAAAAGAAAGAAAGAAACAAGAGGAAGGAAGTGCCTCAGGTCGTGGGTGTGGAAGATGCAACCACGTACCTGGATTTCTACCTCATTTGTTTCAACATTAACCAATATCCACGAGCAAATTTTGGATAAATATTTGCTCGTGCGAAAAAAGTCAATTAAAAACACCGTTCAGTTTAATTTATTGATGCAACGGCGCTCGTTAAAATATTTATTTGTGGATTTAGTCTCTCGACGGCGCTGAGTAGGTGGATAGTTGACTTTTTTCCAACTTTTTTCATCACGTGCGGCGACCGGAGGGACAAATTGTAGCTGTATTAAAAAAACAACAACAAAGTGCTTCTTTTTCGCGACTTTTTTTTCTCTTTTCTATCTTTTACACTTGGAACGCGGCCGTTTGGGCGCCACGGCTCTCTTCTAATACTGTTGCCATAGCAACTCCGGGATCTCATTTATTTTGTACAAGTGAAGGTCGATGACCTGACTGAGTTTAGTGGGGCTGGTGGCGCCCAGTGACCGGGGACAGGAAGTAAAGCTAAAGGAAGGAAGAAAAAGGACTTATTGCAATATGGCGTCATCGAAGATAAATTTCTTATTTCGTGTTCGCCATTTTAAGTGATGTAATTGCATTTTTTCTACTTATTTATCAGTGTTGCAAATGGTTTCTATTAATAGCCACCATTTTGGAATGAGATTTAGTACGTCTTTATTGAGAATAGTGCAAATAAAAATAAACAAGAATGTCAAAGCCCCCTTTAACACGTGGGAAATTATTTCTACAATGCAGAGTGGGCCCGAATTTAAACCGGAAGTGATTTCAATCATCATTTTAATTTTATAAACTTCCAACAGAAAAATGTTGTTTTTAACAACTGGGGGAAAAAGAAAAAAAAAAACTGCCCCCTCTTTTTATTTACTCGGAGAAAAGCCTCGACAAGCTAAATGCCATTGCGCATGCCTAATAATAGGAGAAAGTAGGTAAATTGCTCGCCCGCTGTTTTGTTCGACTCGAAGAACGAAGGAAGGAAAAAGGAATTACGTAGTGGATTCTCCTTGTTAACACTTACAAAAACGGAAGTAAAAATGCGACCAGTTTCCTCTTTAATTTCCAGAAGGGGTGAGTGCACCCACCTCATTGTCAACGTAGAAAAAAACGTCAAAGTCGAGTTAATTAGAGAATTGTTCTATTGATTGCGCTCTAAGATTCAATTAATTCCCTTTATATTTACGTTCAAGGCCATAAAGCTCCCCTTGTTTTCCTTTTCCCCCTCTTTCTCTCCCTTATCTACAGTATTCCCCTTCTCCCCTTCCCCTCTCGTATTATGTGAGACTGGGTAAGAGGGTGACCCATTTTGTTGGGGGAAACCAAGAGGGGACAAAACCAGCGAGGGAATAGTGATAACTTTGAGCAGCCATTTTTTAATGTATTCCCCCTCCCCCGCGAGTTCTTTCAAGTATAAACTCCCCCTCATCTCCCCCCCAACATCCTCGCAGAAAATCATGCTGATCTCGGTGTCAATGACCAGCCTTCAACCGAAAGCGAAGGCGAAGGTCGAAGCAGAGGAGAAAGTAACGAGGAAGAGGACCAAATTCAGAAGATAGGGTTGCTCGGCGTTGCAAACTCGTTTCTCTTTTTTTCCCCCCAGTTTAGTCTTGTTTTTCTTTACATCACCCTCACAAACAACTCACGACTTGAGCCTAAAGCTGAAGAACAGTTAAGAATCTTTGCCATCTTCCCACACCCCCTTACCGTCCCCTTTGTTTGAGTAATGGTACCTCGAGGTAAAAAGCGGAATATATGCAACGCGAGTTAACAATGCGTCGTATACAGTTGGAACGCACATTTCTCTGCATCATTTTATGGCCAAGTGTTTGTATTGAGAAAACTCTCTTGTTTATTGATGGGTGCATGTTTCCATTCGTGGCTCGTCGTAAAATTATATTTTATTTCGCGAAAGAATAACAATTTTGAGAATAACGCACGAATATTATTTTTTGCTCGGTAATGATCGTAAATGGATGGTTTTTTAACCCTATAATAACGGATCTTGTATTTCTTCATCGTCGTTCATTCATGTTTTCCTTCCTCCAATTCCGCAATGCTTTAATGTGTTTTTAACAATAGTTTTGTCCTTATCGAACGTTTCTTCAGTATTTCAACAATTTGATTTTTTGAATGGCTAATTGTATCGGAGGGAGTTTCCTGACGTCATTCGGTCACACGTAACTCGTGAGTATATGCAGTGACCGCGTGCCCCGTTCGCAGTTTTTTTATCTGCGCATCGATGCAAAAATCGGCCAAGTCCGGTGGAAGCGAAGGGGTGAGCAGCAAACCCTTGCCGTTCCAATTAGGTCGCAAAAAATGACAACAAGCGGCAAAAAAATAAATAAATAAAAAGAGAAAAAAGTGGTGTAGAGTTGAGATACTAAGGAACAACTTTGCCTCTTCCTCATGTTGCTTGCGGGAACCTTGCGTTTCCTTTCGGGAGTCAACGACCTGACAGCGCGTTGCTGGCCGGGATTGTCTCAGTTCATCCTTGACCCAGATTGGACGCCGGCGCTCGGTAAACCCCCATCACGCAGTTGCTCGCAACTCATTTCATCCCGTGTACGCGAGGCGCGTGGTCATCACTTGCCCCATTCGAAAATCGCAACTCGCGCTCATGCATCCGTTCGGCCTTTGTCCCTCGGTTCTGAGCGATTCGCTCAATTC
>JAQIXT010000616.1:0-28491 GCA_034700445.1 Stenotaenia linearis | reverse complement strand
ATTTTTTCGGTGTGCGAAAAAACACGTGTTGACCGGTCGGTAACGGGTAACTGGTCTGATAGGTAACCGGATACTACATCATCTCTAGGTAACCGTAGTTACGTAATGAGATGGAATTCATCTCATAACGTATTCAAATTAGTGATTTTTTAATCTCTCCAATCGAATAAATTTCATTATTTTCAAAAACAAGCTTAACTTTTTAAATTCCTCTAATGCGGAATCAATTTAAATTTAATTAATTAAAAAATTCATAAACAATTTACTATTTTGATATTAAAAAAATTGAATCACCGCTTACTTCTATGCAAGACTTTCTGCTCGACGAAACATTTAGCTGCAACACTTAATCAAAAATGAAATCAACTTTTAAGACCAATAACAACCACCGAACTTTATGAAAAATATACTATACACATAAAACTCACTAATGCGATCAATTTCCTTATTTACATTTTATGTTTTTAATGTCTCAGAGTTACGGCACTGTTGAGAGTTAAATGAATTTAAAATAAACAAAAAAAAAATTTCAAAAAAAATTTCATCAACATCAACGTCTTCACATCTCGTAAACTCAATATTTGCCAATTCAATCACGTAAACACATCCCCTTTCAGTTGATATTTGTTACAACTTTTTTTTATCTCTTAGGCTTAAAATGTGAGCAAATACACCATTTTCTGCTTTAACCACGAAAGAAAAAAGAAACTATCTTGTATCATTCCAAGCAGATAATGCAGGCCATGTGTGGGCAAGCAGGAATCATCTTGAGGGACTTTATATTTTTTTTTTCATTTTCAGATATATATCAAGTCGAATGCAATCGACAGAAGAGTCCAAATCGAATGGAATTACTCCAATCCCGTGGGCGAGTGAACGTTATCGACGCCATCTGATGCGCTGCGCTGCAACAGAAGTACGAGAAGGCACTTGATATCAGGAAACCTCCTCAACCCTTAACCAAAGAAGGAACATACGAATCGCATGTTTGGAAAAGCGTTCCAATGTTTGCCCGTAAACCCTTCAACCCTTTCCTGTTCAATTGATAGCAAATGATCACACTATGCATAGCAAACGGGGCTTTTATCACACAACTAAGGAAAGGAACAAAATCCTTTGGATTCTTTCCATTAGATTATTCAGTCCTTTCTTTCAACTTTTTCCCATTTCCTGTTACATCAATGTACAACAAACAACAAACTTCGTTTCGACATGTCAAAATGCGAAGAAAGCTTAAAACTTTTAAATGTTATTTGAATATATCAATAACTTTTAAAGAGAATGGAAAATGGCGTATCCTAAAGGCAATTTTTTTTTGTTTATTTTATTTTGAAATTACCTGTAGGGAGAAAAAGTCATTTTTGACAATAGTCATCAAGTTTTTGGCTCATTTCACAGTCAAATGCCAAAGAGGACCATCATTCTTTATGGATTATTTGCAAAAGAGCCCAGGAAGGTGGCAAAAAAAAGTGCCAAGTGCTGGCGGCGAATTGACAACAAAGATGTAAAAATTTTACGGTTTGCTATAAAACAAATCTCAAAAGCCCTAATCGCATGAAAAAGAATGTGAAGTGCAACATGCACAAGTTATAACTTTTTTTCTTCAAAAAAACTCGGTTATTTGCGATTTTTGCCATTTGCGACACTTAAGTCGTTTTGTGATGCAATAACATGTTCCGAACTTAAATAGCGTAATGGGACAATTGCAATTTCACGATAATAGTCATTAATTGCTGGAAACATTAACGACAACTGCCACTACCAACTTAAATAACTTAATAACAATAAAAGCAACTATTGCAACTAAAAATAAACTATTTATTAATATAATAAATAATTTTTTTTAAAACTACAATATATGAAAAATAACTATTCAACCGATTAACTTTACCACAATCAGCTTAATACGCTCCTACTTTAATAATTTATATAAAAATTAAGAGCCATAAGGATAAAAGACGATTAAAAGATGCGCTTTTGTTGCTGGTAAACAACAAATTAAAACGCAGAAATGCGCCGGCAAGCTTATCGCACTGTACTGATTAATGTTTCAAGTCCTTACATTCACTTTGCAACTACTTTAAAGTGAAACACAAAGCCTTTTCTTGTAACGAAAAATCAATGTCGAGAACAGATGACACACTCAATACTATATTCAAATTTTTTTCTTAAAATAATAAAAGTAAAACAAAAATCTTGTCAAAAACTTAAAAGCTAAAAAAAAAAAAGTTAAAATACTGAGAATGATGGGGTGTGCAATTCGTGTAATGTGTTTGCCTCGTTATCCACTGCATGTCGATAGTTTTCACCAACTTCCTTGTTTGCGCTGCAAATAACTGACAGTTGCCCGCTGAGCCCTGCAATCAAACTTTATACGAAGAGACCCAGCCCTAATTTGATTGCCAATGCACTTATGTAAAGGCTAAAAAAAGGTAATGAAAGGTCCTTTTTCTTTCTTTAGTAATGATAATCGCCGAGTCTAATGAGGAGTTTCCTCGTTGTCCAAACCGACAAGTGCGATGACAACTTCATGATTGAGCAATGAAATCATCGAGGAAGTCAATTCTGATTAGTTTGAAATTAATGATTTTAAGCTGCTTCTAAACCAAGTGGGCCAAGGCTGCCCTTTCTCAAAGAATTTTGAAAAATTTACCAATTAATTAAAAGCTGCACTTTCAAAATCAGACAAGAATTAATTTCTGATTTCTGAAATTTTACAAAGTCTGCAATGTTAGCTGCCCCTTATTGACAAAAGCAGCTTTTCCGAGATACTTTCCTACGCTTTTAAGTTCAGTGCGCAACTTTTAGAACATTTTCAGTCGTTCCATCGCCATTCGTTTTACTTTGAAATGTGTAAACAAGTCCGAGAAAGTCCTCGAGTAACCGCATCAATTTTAAAAAAAAAATTAGTTGAAAAGTTTCAGAAAGATTCGTTCATTCTTTGGATTTTTCATTTAACAGCCTGCTGTAAGAAGTTACATCTGTGGCTGAGTGGCTTTCTCTGTTCGCAAACAACCAAAGGAAACATTGGCGACTATGTGTCACAGGCACTTCTCCTATGGGACAATCCAATGATGAATGACTTGCCCCTCGCAATATAAAGAACTTCACTCACACCAGTAAAACTAAAAGTGTCTTCCGAGTCCATAAGACCTGGAAATATTGACATTTTCGGTACAGCAGACACTCATGCTTTGCTGCAAAACCAACATTTCACTGTGCAATTAAATTTGATCTCGAGCAAATATAATTTATTATTATTTACGACTTCCAAAAAAATTATAAAGAATTAAATGGGAGTGTTTTTGTTTCAGAATTATAAAACTGGTAAAGAAAAATTTAATCCAAACGATAATAATTTCACTTAACCTTAAATCCAACTAAGTCTTTACGCAATTTTCTTTCCCGATTTAGCAATAACCTTCGCCGCAACTTGGTGCTCAAGTATAGATGTGTGCGAATGAGGGGAAACCGCTGCACTTCGAATTTTAATTAAATCCCTAAAACCATTCTGTACACTATTCCTTCCATAATGCGTGTTTGCTCTGCTTTCCTCCTGCCAATATTATTAAAAACATTTTTTTTCCATTTCATCCTCTGCGTAACCGTAAGTAAATGTTTATTTAAACTCTTCAATCAATTCAACTTAAATCTTTTTAAAAACAAAAGTAATTAACAAGTTTCTCGCAAACAATTATTACAATTGTACTGATTGTTGATTTCGCTGTTCGATCTAATGATTTCTGAAAATTCTTTTAATATTAAGCCATTTCGATATTACAATGTAGTCAAATCAAACCCGAAATTAGAGTGATTGATTTCATTCTAAAAATCAATATAAAAATCTGATCGATTGATCCTTTCCAATAAGTATCTTCGATCGCTTGAAAGCAAGATTCAACAACCATAAAAGTAACCAGGATCATGTATTTAAAAATTAGAATAATCAATAGTTTTATAAAGTCACTTGAAACCTTTTAAAAACAGCATTAAAATTCGTATAAAATTATAATCAATTGCCTGCGACTCTGCGAAATAAATCCCCAACTACTTTTATTTATATGCAACCGTAAACAAACGCAGCTTAGTCTAATTAAAGTTAAAAAAATTCCTCGAGGACTTTTACAGCCGGATCGATACAACCTTCACCTTTTTTCCGACAAGAAGAATGTAAAACAACACAAAGTACAAAGTCTATTGATCTTTATCTACTCACTTTCTACCTAAAACCAAAGATTTTAAAAGCCCACCGAATCAATCTCGTAGACACAATTCCCTAAGGCGCATGCAAATCGCCAGGGCAGCGCATGCGCACTTTTGAAAGTGAAAAAGTACCTCATCTTGAGGCGCTCGGATTTCGCCCATCAACTTCTCCTTCGAGCAATGTTAAAAAGGCAGACTTTGGAATGCGACTGAAGGGAAAAAAGTAAAGGAAGGGTCTTGTGTAACAACAAGGAAAGGAAAACCACCCACTGGCGCCGAGGGGTCCTCTAAGGAAGATGAGTGCGAACGTTGAAAACTATTCGCTCGCGTGCACCACACTCATACCGTTTGATGACTCCCGTTGGAATCCATTGTAAAAGTTAAAATAGGACTAAGATTGAAGCGTGCCAACCACTACGCTTTTTACAAATGCTCAGTTATGTGCGTAATAAAGAAAAATAATTGATTACATAAAACAAATTGAAAATAAAAACGAAAGGAAAGTAAATTAAAATTTCCCCGAAGGCGGTTTTAATATTGATAAATTTAAAGCCCACGGTTAGAATTTCAGGAAACTGTGCCGTTTATACGCCGGAAGCGATGCAAAAAGAGAATGGTAACCTAATTAAAACTAAGTTAATCTGGCGAATGATACCCGAGTCGAGTCTTCTGAGATTAGTTGTATTAAATTGCTTTTTTGCGACTCGCTGTTGGTTTCGTGAGATTAAACGATTGCTATCAATGTATTGGTAAAATGATAAGAAAAACTCGCAATGTCATATTAAATACAGGTCAAACCTCGTTATTACGAACTCGCTTACTGCGAATTCCTCGTTTTAACGAATTTTTTAAAAAAGTTTGGTTGGATTCCTATCCATTCATTCAATGTTACAAAATTCGGATATTACGAACTCTCGATATTGCGAACAGATTTGATCGGTCCCTTCGAGTTCGTTATATCGAGGTTCGACCTGTACAGCCAAAGAAGATTTTCTCAGTTAAAAAAAATTAATAAATTTGATTATACTGTTTGGTTCGATAATTAACGACTCCTTCCGTGCTTTGCATTGCAGAGAAGTGACTTTCACTCGAAGTGCAATGAAATTGTTCCCGTTGCTTTGCAGCGAAGTCGACCCGAAGAACCTTTTATGAAAGAAAGGCCATATTCTCTAATTTCATATTGTCATCACCGAATCGTATTCCTCTTTTCAATTGCTCGTTGAGCACGTGCTCTTTGAATTTACCGCTCTACAACATCGAATATCAAAATTCCCAATCTTATTGAAATTCCAATCGCCATTTCCCCCCCTTCATTTTACAAAATCCTTTCAACGACCTCATTTAGTGACCCCTGGTCAGCTTTAGTTGTGAAACCATATCTAATCAACCACATCACCAGTTTCTTCATGATGTGCTACTCCAGCACTATTTTTCTGGATGAGATTCGAATTTTCCTTCGCCATAAACTAACAAAAAATAAGCCTTGCAGGTCATCGGTATAACAAATTCTCTTAGCAATTTAAAAAAATTCCAACCTCGTTTTAAAATTTTAAAAAATTATGATCTATGAACCACAATAAAGATAACCAAATTAAATTTACGAAACTTAATTAAACCACTAGAAACCCTAATTCCTGATTTAATAAGTCTGAAAATTTATTTCAACAATTTCGATGCTTTTTAAGCGGGTCCACTTGAACCATTACAGTTCCAAAAAATGAAATTCCAAAGAAATTTCAGACTAAAGTGTTAATAACACAAGTCAGTAAATTCTTAGGCTTCTCTGGCTTTCCTTTCCACGAGCACGTTACTCTTTTATTCGCTAACAAAACGGCTGTTTTAACTCATTTTAAATGAGAAGCGGACAAAAAAATGCGGCTTAACCATAAAACTTAAAAGTGAGCGCAAAAAATCGAATTGTGTGCTTTTAAGCTTAGGTCCGACGCCATTAATAAACAAAAGCAATGTTATTAAAACTGTTGCGAAGTATTATTAAGATAGATAAATGGCAGCGTCTTAGCTGTTAATTACCTTGGCCATTTGGCGCCAAGTGAGCCTTGAACGATATCTTTATCATTTGAGTGTGTTTAATTGGTTTGCAGAGCAAAACAGTGCGCGTTTTAATTCCAAGTTATTGCACCAATTGCCCAAGTATTAAGCGGATTAATTCTGACTTATTATTTTGCACGCCTTAACTGCAACACCAGCACCACCTTATCCAAAACACACCTCCCCTCAACATATCGTTCATGTTCAATTAATTCCACGAGGTAAAAATATATTACTTACACACTGCTCTCTACACATCATCATCTAGCCAACTTTTTGCTCGTTACTTGATGAAATATCGTCTTTCAACGCTGTAAAATGTTGCAAAAAATGTTAAATATCTTGCTGCAATAGAGGAGGGAAAAAAGAAAAAAAAGAAAACAAATTTACCGGATTAACTTTGCATTAAACACCGTCATTAATATTGTTTTCTAAGATAAAAAGAGTGAGAACTAAAAGTTTAATTCTTTTTTTCACTCGAAAAAATCGACCTTTAGGCACTGTCTTGAAAAACCAGTTTTTTGTTTCTTTTCATTCTTTTCCTAACTCGCAACTATTTGAAGAAGAAAAAATAAAAAACTTTAAAAGCGGAATTTCTCCATTTCTATTTAACGCCCCATTTTCAGTTTAGCACTACATTATTGATTATTAACGTAATAATTTCCTTCTAATTATCGATCCGCATTTCTATCTTTCCATCAAAAAATCTGACCCTAACAACAAGTTAACGCCATGTAAACACATTACAGTCACAAATTCAACAAAATCAAATTAAAACTGCACTGAGTCTCCAACATCACTTTTCCAATTCCATGATTTCCCCTTAAATCGCAATCATTTCAATGCGCTGTGTCCGTGCAGCAAACCATCAAGTTAGTAATGAAGTTCTCTCCGAACAGAAGTAGCAAACAGGAGGGGAAAGAAGGAGGAATTCCAAACTACTCTACGTCAGCCTGTTTCCAGGCTTTCAGCGCACAAACAACTAATGCTCGGTTCGCACGCCAGCACCAAAATCCAATTTGTTCATATCCTTTAAAGAAAACAAGAGTGGTACTGATGTCACGAAAACAAGAACTAAGTTTGCGTGTTTTTGTTCAAAACAAAATTCAGTTTTAAATTTTCATTATATATAACTAGCGCTCTATCATTCCTTGCCTTAATACATTCCTCGAAATTCGAAAAAATTTGAACAATTTCTCGAAAATTGTCAAGAAATTCGAAAAAATAAATTAACTAATTATACTTTTGTGATTACTGAAATGGGAAAAATACAAATCTTTACAATTTATTCACAAAAATTTAACAAAATCAAAAATTTCCAACTTAAAGACACAAAAACTTTAAGTAGTCAAACTTTTTAACACTTTCCTATACATTAAAATACTTAGAATTTAAAAATCACCGAGAATTCTCAAGATTCACTACTCGAGAAGGAACGCCACACAACTCCACACTCCTTTCATTTGAAACAAATTTCATAAAAAGTGTCACCTGAGTGGATCGATCCAATCAGATTTAGCGCTGTACTTCATTTGATCAATACATTTGGAAACATTCTTTTCACCCTAATATCCAAAAAGTAGTGAACAGACGATTGCCTTCAAGCTTTGTTGCTTTTCTTATCTCTCTTCCTTCTTTTCCTCTTTACTTTTCCGTTATCTTGGGCATGCGAGAGTTTCCCGCCTCTCTTGGGAGTCTATCCTATTGGGCCGATGGACAAATAACTCCCAAGTCAATACCCAACCCGGAGGCCAAATTAAATTGCTCCTCCAACTCTCCTGTTGCAAACCAACTTTGCCTGGCTTGGCCGAACCAACTCCATTACAAGAGTTATTGCCTTCTACAACAAAATTGAAATAAAATTTCCCGCTCTGTACACAGCCTCCATCCCATTCGCGATGCTTACAAACACAAAATAACCTTGTTTTAACACTACAACAAACACCACCTCCATCTTTTACAAATAGATTTTTTTTTAGCACACACTTAAAATAAAAGGACTTGCCATTTCCCAGTTTTCCAAATTGGAACTTCGAATTGGAGACTTGAGTGCCAATTATTTTCGAGGCAAACTAATTAAAGTTTTTTATCGCGAATAATTTCAGAATTGATTTTTTATAATCACAATTGAAAACAAATTAATGACTAATAAAAACAATTTTTATAAATCTTATTTTTAACCCTTTAAGTTTTTAAATTTAATTTCTTAAAGAGAAAATTTAAAATGCAATTTATTCCGTTTTATTTATTTTAAAAATCCTGCCAGATTTCATGCTGAATTTGACTTCCATTAACATTGCTGCTTCTTGTAGCATAAAATCACACAAAGCCAGCGGCGTATTGTTTTTGTAGTTGGTGTATTTTGTACTCGTTTGTAATGGGATTTCTCTTGGATTGTGTTTTCTTTGATGGTATTTTTCACCGAGCGAGATTTAGTTTCACAACAATAAACTTGTATTGATTCTGATTAACATTTGATTAGCACTCTCCTTCGATCCCGAACTTCAAACAACCTTCAGCAAACGATTCTATGGGGAAATTTAAAGCTCTCGGAATGAAGAAACGTCTGATTAAATACAAAAACTCCTTTAAAAAAAATTAAATAATTTAGATTTCGTAAATTTTATAAAATTACTATACAACACTATTAACAATTTAGAAAAAATTAGTCAATTTGCTCCTTAATAGACGTTTTGTGTACCCACCAATGTACAAGACAAACATCTTTAGTTTTCCTCTTAGAGGAACCATTCCCTCCGGAGATTGTGCGATGCATCTGATATCAATGTTGTGTATTGTATCAAAATATCAGGAAAACAAGAAAAAAGAATAAAACTAAAAAAATTACTGTACAAAAAGTCGCATCTTCCAAACCGTCTTAGATTTACGGCTTCTACACTTGTTTTATGACTCTATTAAGCATAGCGTTGTTATCATTTGTCATAGTGATAACCCCCTCCTGAAAAAGCAGGAGCAAACCTTAATAAAATACATTATCACAGACGAAGAAAAAAAATTCACTCTTCCCGTTCTCTTATAATTAACGAGCGCGCATCACGTATAGGCGCAAATGATGAATCCTTTTACATAAATTTGAAATATGTTGATTGCAGCCAATGGGGATTTTGGAAAAAAGAAAAACCGACAAATTTTTTTTTGAACTTTAAAAATGTCCATTAAATTTCTTACAAAACGCATTCGCTTCACCTTCAACCCATAACAATTTCAATCAAACAAATTTTTCAGGGAAAGCAAAACGACTCATAAAACCCAATCGACTCCCAACTGTTCGACATTTAAATCGTACAAACACACAATACAAACCCAATACGAATTTACACGCCACCACCGAGAAAATTCGGGCATAAACCAGAGAGGAATGCAAAATCCAATAGAAATTTTGATGAAAACAGGTGGCAAACGATGTGTGAAAAAGAGCAACGTGTTCCTTATCAGCAAACAAAGAAGTCTTTGAGCCGGGCCTCTTAGCATTTCTCCCATATTACATTTCTTAAAGATATCACTCATTTTATTGATCGTAAAGTTCAATGATACCATTCAATGAGGGATACGTAGAAAAATCACGCCTTGCAAGCTGTCAATAGTGTTAACTCTCGCTTCCTCTCTTTTCTTTCACATATCTTGGCTTGACGAGTTATTGCAGCCTCCAAGAGTACTTGACTGACGATTATAGGACGTGAGGAAGGAACACACGCGCGGTGTTAATCATGTCGAATGAAAGCGTACTAGAGTGTACGATAACATACCCGTATGTGCCCGACTCCCAACACCCACTTCCATGCACACGCCGACAGATGCGGGTGAAATTGCGTGTACAAATCACTTCTTTCGCTTGTTGCAGTCCATATAAAGCAGATCTGATTAAAACCTGTCAACTAGAATTTTCCTTCAGTGCGGAGAATTGAAATTTATAAAAAAGCGAATTCTTCGCATTTATTTGCTCAATGACAAGTCCCGAGACCACGTATCAACGTTTTATTTTGTTGATCTGGTGTTTATGTGGATTTAATTCAATTTATTAGAGGAATAAAATACAAGAGAACTATGGAATCAACAGATGTGACCGAATTAAATTTTTGATAAATCGATTAAATCGGTTGATAGTGGTTTTAAAGAAATAGCCGGTAATGTAAATTTAAATCAAAATTTAAATAAAAAATTTTAAGGAAAATAAAAAAATAAATTAAAAGAAAAATATGCGATACACTGCAATTTAAACTCATATCGAACCAGTAGACTAGAATAGCACGCTTAAAAAATAACCTTTAATAGCGCATAATAAGCTACTGCTAAGCACAATAATAAAAAAAAAAAGATTGATTAAAGATTAAACGTTTTTGTCTTATTACAATTTTTATCTTTCTTCTAAAATTTGTGCACTTCAAATTTTTTTTATTCGCCTTATCCTGTCAGTTTCTCTATTTTTTCCCCATCCAGACTATACTTAGAAAACCTATTTCAACACCACTTTAAGTGCTAATTTTTAATTATTTTCTAAAACCGAATTAATCAGGCAAACAATCTAGATAACAGCGTTGGGCACTAACTCTAGATTCTTTGTATCGATAACATTTGTAGCATTCCACCCTAACTGGAAAGTCCTCTTTAACGTTGAAAATAACATTGGAAATCAATTTTCCGAATGATGAAAAGTATTTTCCTACGTATTTCTATTACTGGTATACTATGCTGAAAGCGAGTTGGTGGTTACCATTGTTTGAGACAATTTTAACCGCAAGTTTCTACCATTCTCATACAGTGGACAAATTAAATTCCATGTTGTTGACCATTGCGTTAATGTAGCAATTCTCTCGCAACAAGCCGCCATTTAATTTTTTCAGCCCATAAACATGCTTTAATTTCTTAATCAGAAATAGGAGATGTTTTATCACAGACATAACTTTTTTACTGCATAGTCATTAACTCATATAAACATCTTTTCTGCCATTCAGATCGAGTACTTAAATTAAAATAAAATCAACAACCTTCACAATAACCTCCCAAAATTAAAAAAAAATTCATTTAATCTCCTCACCCCAAGGAAAAAAAAATCTTTACAAACTTGCTCAACTCCGAACATCAATTTTTGTAATTAACAAAACTCCCCTTCGAAAATTTAATAGAAATGATTAAAAGTTAGAAATAAACGGAAAAATACAGCAACGCAACCTATTATTACAACCATCACACAAATTACTACATGTCTAACTTGATTTTTCAGCAAAAAATAATATATATAATAGAATAACCCTCTTCCCAATTCCTTTTCCAACGGTTTTCCAAAGGTTTTCCAGAAAAATTTTTTTTTTGGCTGCGACAACTTAATTTAACCCGAGTGGGCAGTTACGACATCATAGAAAAAGTACAAAAATCATTTAAGGTTGCAATAACCCCTACTTGCATGCCTGCCAACAAGGAGCAATGAAAATAAACTGCACTCCAAAACACGTTTTGTACGGCAGTGGCACATTGCAAGACCTAACTGTTATCACCAGAGTAACAATGGCGTCAGCTGGACCCACCCGCCCATAAAATACGATGGATGGCCACCGTTTTCTCACTGCGCCTGATTAACCGTAAACAATACGAGACCCCTTCTTGCAACGCCACACTATCTCCCACCGCTCCCACGCCCAACAAAATGTACCTCGCGCTTTTAACGACCTGTCTTGCCGGGAAAGAAAGTGGTTGTTCATGTTGAAACCAGTCAACTGTCTTTCTGTCACTGCCACTTTAACCCCAACACTCATTTAACCACTTGCGTTTCCGGATACAAGCTTCCAATTTGAATTAATCGATCAATCCTCGTTTTTCTGCGTTGCTATTACAACGCGGCGATGAATTTTGGCGCGGATGGAGAAAGTTTTGCGAGGGAAATTTATGATTAATTTCTTTCGAACTGAAAGTGACGGTGCAAAGCCCCTTTGCTGGAATTGCGCATCTTGTGTGAAAATATCCGACGGCTTATACCGGGTTGGCAGTTTGATTTCGTTGGATTTCCCCGCCACCTTACAAATTGTATTAGCAAATTCGAAACGATTGTGGCACGTGAATGGGGTACTGCAGATACCGCAAGTCACGTGAACAAGGGCGCCTAATTTTCACACTAAGTTGAAATCAATTCTTTGGGTGCTTTTAATTTTATGCTTAATCAGATTTAGTGTTTACTCGTCCTAACTGTAACTGCAAAATCAACACGCGATAAATTGTTTTCAAAGACCAAACTTTGCATTAATTGGCAAACATCATTTGATTTTTATTCGCTTGTTAACCTATTGAGAAAAATGCTCGTGCAATTTTGCAATCGAGCGCTGCAGTGGACGTTAAATAAATAATTCAAAGGTTAAAAAAGAGTTTATCAGTCACTTTAATGAGACTCTTCTAAAGTTGATATCTTACAAAGAGCGTAGATAAGGAAAGAAATTATGTTATCTGTCAATCATTGAAGTTGAAATGACTGTTTGTATACTTTAATAAAATATCAGGAAGTCATAGACCTCCGATATTATCAAAAGCTAACAAAATAAGCGGCGAACGTGTCATTGTAACAGTACAATAACTAGATCAGTAGTTTTCTTATTTAATATTTCAATCGTTATTGCGAACGACGATGTAAACAGTGTCGTTACACGTTCGAGAATACACTTATTGGATTGCTTTTGCTAAAAACGAAACTTCTGTTATATTTAGAACAGATAATCGTATCAAAGAAATTATTAAATTATAAAATAAATGTTAAAGTTTAAGATAATAAAATCCGTCAAATCTCGCGAACAAAAATACTTTAACCATTCTCTTCAATATTTTAAACGAGTAAAAGATAGATATCAGCTCAGAGACTCCAAAAACAAGATTATATACCAGCACCAACTTTTTATTTTATTTATACTTATTAAATCAGAAATCGATACAACAACAGACCAACTTCTCATTCCACCAAACAAAAAACAAAATTTTACATTTACACATAAAAAAGGGGGGAAAATGTATTTTTTCCATTTAGCATTATGCACACACATGCATTTTTTTTCCCCCCAACCCAACGCGCGCTGCTTTTTTCGCTGCTGCCTACGTGAGTCGATCACGAACGACATATCAAGTCAGTCGATTTCAGGTCTTGCTCGTTCTCTCGACTCTCAAAAGGCGCACACAGATGGAGAACTTCCTTACCCAACATTTGTGCCGTACGGAAAAGGCGCTCTGGTCGCGCGGTCACGTATAAGCGGAGGCGAGAAAATGCCCCCGCTACCTCCCTCACCCTTTTCCTTCTGAATTGCCAATTGCTTGCGCAGTTGAAGGCGAGAATTGAAACATTGGCTTCCCCAAGTGGAGGCAAGAGGCGCTTTGTTATCTTTAATCGGGGCCATTCTTTCCCATTGGTCAAAACGGTGCGCTGGTCGGTCGGCGGTCACAACCGAAGGGTTAAAGAGAAATGCTTTGCGCCCGAGCCTTCTTCAAAACACTCACCTCGCTTAAATTGTTCCGTTTAAATGAAAACTAGCTATATTGCATTGCCCCCTCTTGTATTCTTAATTATACCTTCTTATTTTCTTCTCAACTTGTCTCTCGAGTGACCGCATTTTAATCGGACCTCTTGACGAGCAACATTTACGACGCTTTAATACATTTCCTTAAGCGAGAAAACTCCCTCCGCTTAATTCAAACATTCCGTGATTTCATGCACGTTACAAATTTTTATTTCCATTAAAGCAACAAAAATCATTAACTTCTACTTCATTTTTTTAGCAACGCGCAATAACCAAATTAGAATGTTTTTACTCAATTTGTGCTTTATGTCTGACATTAGTTAACTTGCATGACATTAATGTCATTGCATAGTATGGCTGCAACGCCGGCTTTCATGCTACGAGCAGCTCTGATCCAGAACGCTTGATTTGATATCAGCTCCCAGTGATGGCAGACTACAAATTTTAATTCGGTTACTGCCAACGGCACAACCAGGGTTTATGCAAGTTCGTATTATAATACTGTTTACTGAAACCACGAAGAGAAAATTTAGAAATTTTTTAAAATAAATGTTTACTTGAAAACCATTCGATAACGTGACATCACTTGTGGATATTCCCTATCTAGGTTTGGTAAAAACCCGAGTATTGAATTTTGAATTTGTTGGGAAAAAAATCGAATTGAAAAATCTCCATAAACTTCGACTTTTCAAAACTCAAACGTATTCCTCGTTATTTTTATCTTTATGAGTAGTTTTGAAACCCTCATTATCCTAATAAACATCAATTTGTTATTTTCAATACCAAAAATGAAACAAACAAGAATCCAATATCGTTACCAATACACACCCAATCTCACTAGTTGGATCTATCTAAAATCATGTTTTCAATTTTATCCCCTCTATTTATTATTACATTTATTTTCATCGATTTCGCTGCTCGTTCGTGCATACACTGTAATATCATCAATTTTTTCCCCTTCTCCAGAAAAAAATAAAACTATTCACAACAGATTGAAAGCAAAATAACGAAAAACTGCAAACAACAAACCCTCGCTTTCAGTGCCAAATTTCACGTTTAGCGGTTTAATTATTTCTCGCCGTAACTCATGAATAACACAACACTCATTTTAACCTTAGCCCATTCATGTTTTTCGCATAAAAACCACCGCTTTTTACACTTTGTGTGCATTACAGTTTCATGAAACACTGATTTATTGCGCATCGTATAAAAAAAAAATCACCGACATTCATAAAATTCTCCGCCGAGCCTTTAAGAAAAGGTAAGGGGCTTCGATGTATTGTACTCGTTTAAACTCCTACTACGTTACCCCAAACCCATATAACCACGTTTTATTATTCATGCAAACCTCATTGCAAGCCATGAGTGAGTTACATGCACTTTTCTACACGAATCCGAGACGCAGCAACGGAATTGCCGCATTCATAAGCAATATTACGCCACTGGCAATGCACAACAACTGACACAGGCCTAAAACGAAAGAGTAAAAGGGGGGAAAAATATGACAAGAGTTACAAACCACTAAGCCCTGCATGAACCATCAGGAATGTGATAGAAAACAAATGTTAGAATAGCTAGGTGCAGCGGTGTTCGTAAACAAAAGATGAAAAAAGAGTGGAGTTAAAGAAGAGATGTTTGTTAAATGAAGAATGGTGGTTTGATGGTGCAGTTGTTTTTATCAGTTTGCGACACATTTGTTCTTTCCATGTCTGTTTGTATTATCTGGCAGACAACACAGGTTGAAAAGAAACTGAGCTGATAAACGTGTCTCTTTAGTGATCTAAATAAACAGAAGCTCTACGAGAGAAAACAGTTGACACTAGTACGATATCCTAATTCGACGTGTCTGTTGGACCAGAGTGGCAAAAACGTAAGCAATTATGTAATTTTGATGTCGTGAGAAGGTAATTATTTTTATTTTTTTTTATTTTTTTAAATGTAGTTTTGTTTCTACTGAGAAATTTTCATTTTTTTAGAATTTAATTTAATTCTGCTTTCCCAGATTACTATATTGGAGAAAAATTCATAATAATTAAATTTAATTGAAATGTCTAACATACATTTGTTTTTTAATAGTAAATTTGATTTTAAATTTTAATAAATCCGATCTTTCTGCAGTGGGAGTATTTGTTTAAAATAGTTTATAATTAGTACGTCCCAAATCTTTTTTTTAAAATATGATTTTTTTAATCATAAAATATGAACGACGTACTAGCAATAAGGAATTTGATACGATTTTAAAAATTAATTAGCTAAAACACGAGAAACCAAGCAGATATCGAGCTTCCCGGACCTACCATTTATAAAAATGGGTTCCACTTGTTAAAATTTTCATTCCACAACCTTAAAAAATGCTAACCCCACTCATCTACCATCAAAACCGAAACAAATTCAAAGCGATTAAACTCAATAAGCTCAAAAATTATGATTTTTATTACAAAATACCTTTAATTATTAATTAAATGCCGCTCTAAGTTCCCCATTCCAATTCGCTCCAACTAATCCATTATTTCAAACTCAAGTACTACAATAAACACACAAAATGAAATTAAATGCTATAATTTATGCTGCTAGTGCCAATAAAAATCAAAAATTAATTAACTGTTAAATTCAACGATATCATTATCCACGAATATATACACCTCGGTATTATCTCGGTTATCGTTTCCAGGTTTTACGTTACATGCAATTGCTTCCAATTAGATATTGAACTTCCCCGCCAAACACCCAAAAAAATTATGTCAATACTTCGAGTTTGCACTGTCTCCTTATGGGAAAATAGGTAAATGAATCACCTGGTGCAAAGCAAATCCAATCCCAACCCTTTCACTACGCAAATTTCTCGTCAAATTTTTAAAATAAAAAAATAAATTTAAATTTTTTAAAAAAATTAAAATTTCTCACTCACCGTTGATGAACCCAGCCATCAGCACATTGAAGAGAGCAATGAGAAACAGCATGATGGTTTTGCCAAAGTGCATCAGTAGTCGCTGGTTGATGAAATCAGTTCAATGTGAGCAAACAGTTTACTCCAGCACTTCAGTCCAGCAACAATCGCAGTTCGATTTTTCTCTTTTTTTTCTAAAAAAGTAATCGGAACGAATTGTCTTTGATCACTGGAACGCAGCTGAAATGACAGCCAACAGCGGCTCTCGAGCCATCGTTGCAGGAAGCGCACACACTATGGCTAAGCTAGTCGAGGCACTCACTTATGAGACACGCATAGACGCCGAGCGATCCCAGTGGCTCATGGTGTCAGATACCAGAAACAGTTTTTTTCAAGAAATCTATCAATTTCAAGATGAGACCAAAACAATCTTTCTAATGAAACAAGAAAAAATAAATAAGATTAGAAATAAATTTTTAACTACTCAATTTATAACCTACCTTTTATTTTAAGCTCATTAAAGACGAAGATCAGCTTGACATTTATAAATCCTACAAAAAAAAAATTAAAAAAATTGTATTAATTTAGTATATTTTAATAACTTCGTTAAGATTCAATTTTAAATTTTATTAAATATTCATATAAAATTAAATTTGTATTCGTCTATTTTCGTAATTTTTAATCTGAAATTGAAACGAGCCAGAAAACATTAATTTTTGAACATTTGGCAATTAGCTTCGCCTGTATTTGCAACATAGCGAAAGCAATTGCATCTTCCATCTTCCCAGTACAGGTAGCTGGATTTTAACTGCAGTGCAAGTAACAGTAAATGCATTCATATTAAAGGATATCTGTTAAACAGAAGCGAATGAATTTCGACTTCAGATGAGAAATGTTGTCAAACTTACTGGTAAACATTGAACAAAACTTAGTATCACTAAAAGTACTTCTGTTGCCACTATAAATATGAACTTTTTCTGTTGGAAGCCGAGACAAAGCTCCCTCGCAGCAAGAAAGCCTGCAGTGCTTAGAAATGTTGTGTAATTTTCAGTTGTTTTTGTTCGAAATGACCTATTTTCTCAATTCTGTTGCCAGTGGGAAACTGTGAAGCATTTGAACTCAATCAGTTTATTCATATTGGAAGGAAAAAAGTTTGAAATAATTTTTTTTCTGATTATCATTTGTGATTGTTCATGAATTTTATGCGCAGTATTTGCTAAATTGCTTCTGTCACGTTTTAATTAATGCAAAAGATGCAGAAATCCTTCTGAACAAATACTCCATTCAGTTTAGTGAGTAATTGCATTATAAAGCTGAATACAGCATTTATAGTTTTGATTACTGAAAATTTGCGGAAAACATAAACTTGATTTATAATTAATATGGAATTTATGAGTTATAAGACATAAGTTTTGTTCTCTGCAATATCTTAATTGAGATCTGTAATGTAAATTTGATTTGCATTAATGTAAAATGTGCAATCCTGCAGTAGAATCTCTCACATTTAAAGTGGCCTGTTGCTTCGTTGCGTTCCTCCTTAATTTGTTTTGTAGTGTATGAATCGAGGCATAAATCGTAAATGTACAGACACGAATCTAGAGCGCAGTGTATAGGATATGATTTTTCTATGAAATTTATATTTCGCCTAATACATTTCCCCCAAATAAATTTAAAAAGTTCGCAGTTAGTTTGGACCAATAGAGGTGCGTCTACGACAACTCTATCGATTAATCATTCTGTATATACCTTTCTATGAATAATATTTGATGGAAATAATGATGTGAATGCATTTTCATACAAAAGATACACCATCTTTTCGCTTGTTGTTCTTAAGAAAATGGCATACACTCTTCCTAATGTAATCAGAGCCGGATTAATTGTTTCTTTGCACTTAGGCATCTCCTCATCATTGACCATCTAGGGATTTTCTCCCTCTCAAAAATAGGAGGCTGCAAATTTGTAAATGCGTGAATGCCGCAACATTTTGTCTTAGGCCTGAACTTGTTGGCCTAGGCGACAATACAGTTGGATATAATTCCAGCATTATTACAGTAACAATTTCTTAGAAATAATTCGATAAAACAATCAAGTAATTTCACACATTTAAAAAAAAATATAAAAATATAATAATAAAATTAATTTCAACTACAAAGAATCAGTTAATTCTACCATTTAAAAAACTCACAGCTTATTAATAATGTATCTACTATTAATAAAATAGCTAAAACATCTTTTTTTTAAAAAAAATTTTCGTGCATTATTCTGGCTTTCCCTTAAAACCACACCGCAAAATCCATCAACTAAAAAAAGAAAAAGAAAAAGAAAAGAAAGAAAATAAAAGAAATTACGAATATCCCCCACCATTCTTTCATATTTACAACAGGCTTAGTTTGCATCCACCCAGAAAAAGTAATACCCAAGCCTAATATCACATTTTAGCCAAATGAGTGAACCAAGGAGATGTGACAGGTGGAATGAGAGATGGATCATTTTGTTTACCCGAAATGACATTCAACGTGTCACTTGGTCAAGAGGGATTAGGAAATAGGAAATCAGCTGGAAAGCAAACAAATAGGCCAGAGACCAGATACATAAACCATCATTTTGATCGATTACACCCAGCAATAATTATTTTTTTTAAAACCCCATAAATTCCCATCAACTCGCCTTTAAACCTCACCGAGCAAACTCAAACATTAAGTAATTACACTTTTTTCTATTTCCCTACAAAGTGATAATTTCATTAATTATGACGCAAACTTGATGTACGAAATTGAATGCACGGACATGGTTCATTATATAAAACTCTCAGTTCCTCTTTATGTACTTCATTAAACGAAAGTGCATGACTAAATTATACCAACCACCCACACCTATTCATTAGTTACCCAAATTACAAATGACTTTGGCTAACATTTACTGCCAGACTCGTTCGAAAAATTACGTCCTCGGCAGTGGCTGTGATGAATTCCGTGATAAATTCCAAACAAGAAGTGCAATATTTGCCAGCCACACATCGTACGAATGGGGCTGCTTCAGAAATGGAAAATTGGTTTCCAGAAAAGGCGCCGTTTCAACTGGACCCTGAGGTATGCATTTCGAGAGTTCCCACTTTGTGCCTAGATTTGGCCGATATCCGATAAATTTGATGGGAATGTCGATATTACAACTAACTCCCTTTTTCCTTTTTGAAAAAAAAAGTCATTTTTGAAAAAAATGAAAAAAGGCATAAAGCCGTGACATGTCTAAAGAAACCCTTCGATAATATTCTTATCACATGGTTGGATCCCTTCCTTAAGAACGGCTGTACCGAGAAGTATATTTTACAATGCAAATTTGAGGAACGGGATTAAAAATCAATGAGAAAGAGATGCATTCGATAAGTTTCTATTAATTTTTCAATCTCGTTTCGCTTTTTTTTTACCGTTTGAAAACAATTTAAATTGAATTTCGCTTTAAGGTAATAGACTCGCCCTAATGATTCCGAAATAAATGAACTGTGAAATTAACTGAAATTACCAATATATTATTCTTGGATAGATTTGATTTTTACTTTCTAATCAATGAATTTAGAATAATCGTCGTAGACAAATAGTGAATGCAATTGAAAAAGTATACACGCCTTGCTTTCAGAAATAAATTCAAATTAAAAATTAAGAAAACGCTCTTCACGAGGCTGTAACTCAATTTAAGGCAATGGGGGACCCGCCATATTGGATTTTTTCCCATAGGAACCAATGACAAATTAATTCCTATTTATAATTTGGCTGTCACTTGAATTCTTTATTGTTTTTTTTTAAATAAATAAAGTATAATTAGTATAACTTGGAAATTTCCGTACTTCATCTGTTTTTTGCAATTTTTTTTGTTGAAGAAATATAACTGTTTTACAAAACTGATATTCAAAACTTGAAAAATTCGAATTTATTTTAAAATTCATATTTTTCTAATTACATACGACAAATGAAAACTACGAAATTCTATTAATTACATTCGTCTTATTACTACTTTGCAAATATTAAATAAGATTTCAAATAAAAGTTAAAAAAATTGTCTTACCGGTATTTTTTAATTTCATTAATTTTTAATTTAAAAAAAATCAAGTTTCTGTAGATATAAAATAAACTTTTTAATTTTCTTACAGTACGGAGTGGAAAACAACCTGAATTCAGTATAAGGTGGGTAGCATTACACACAAATCTTCTCAAAAATCCAAAAATCGATTATTTTGCATTTTTAATGAAAACTAAAGCCGAGTAAAATTTTAATAATTTTAGAATTGGAGAATGTTGATAGCAATATTTTGGGTACGAATTTAAGTGCTTCTTAATTTTGTATCAACAATAAATTTTGTATTTCCAGCTGCGAATATTTCCCAGCACAGAAAATCTCAGTTTCAATAAAACACATCATCAATTCGTATGTAACGATGCAAATTTTGATGTAATTTCAGTTTACATTCCACATAAAAACCAACAACTCGAGTTTGAATTGCATTTTTGCCGAATTCTATCCTAATTCCATTTTATCATCTGCCCAAAATTGGAAAAAAACAAAAATTTAAATGAAAGTTGTCACCCCACATAGGGAAATATGAAAACATAAATTTCCATTGCATTTACAGCCCACATTTCTCCATTTCACGTCCCAAGTGAAATATTCTGAAAACACTTTGTAAAATAACCAATTTTTAATCTCTCGTCTCTCGCAGTGTCCATCATTCCCTTTCAACCTCCCATACGTAATAACCCGACGCAATCTTGCAACTGAACTGGCTTTCTGGAAATGGAATAAAAAGATACTCATCTCATAAAAAAGAACCTAGCAACACCAACGGAAATGAAAAACTCGCCCTTTTACCTAATATGGCACAATGTAACCATACTTCAAAAGCAAGAAACTATATACATAAAAGCCATAAACTTATCTTAAAAACTGAAAATTCTACTTCTTTTATTAGTTTTTTAAAGCTGTTATTGAAATTTTCATTTCATTAAGTTTAATAATTAATAAAATTTTCTAGAATTCGAAGAAAGTGATTTGAGATGACCCTTTGATCGAGGCGAATCAGTTTCTTTTAACTACAGTATATTGTATAGCTTAGTGTGAAATAGCTAATAAAAAGTTACTTTTTAAACATTTTTTTCTGTTTTTATTATTTAGAAGCAAATTTTAAGACCCCCAAAATCTTTTTATTTACAAAAGGATTTTGGGGTCTTATTTTATGTCATACCAAAATCGATAAATAAGTTTCAGTTTTGTGTTCAATGTTAAGTTTCACCACATTGCTTTGTTGTAAGTACTTTCTTCAATTTTACTTAATTGTCTATCAGTGCTTACTAGTCACAAGTTATATTGCATAATTAATATCGCCATTCAGCAAAAAACCTATTTTAACTTCAGATCGTTTTCAGCTCAAAATCTTCGTGTTAGTGTAAACAAATGATTAACCACAACTTGATTACAGTAATTAAGTTAAACAAATCAATCTGTACTTAAATTTGCAGTAATTTTATAGTCTAACTTGTCTTTGGCAACTATTGAACTAAAATTTGTTTGATTCCCACATGCCAAATTACCTTAAATAGAAGTACGAAAACATAAATTGCTATTACTAACGATGTCGTTAATAATGATCAATAGAAATAACATCGAAAATAAATCTGTCCACATTTAAATAACCAGATTAACACAGCAACCCGCAGTAACAACAAATACAATTATCATTGAACAATATTTTAAAATAAAATTTACCAATTCATTAACCTTTTTATCAATTCACCAAAATCTTTAATGTTATTTAATGAGAAAATTTTCATTCCTCATTAAATTTTGTCCTTAAATTTTAGTCAGCTGTTATTAGCATTAGCTCGAGTTACACAGCTCAAATTGTGAAAGTTAATAAGTTATTAGTTGTCCATAAAAAAATAATAGTAGAAAATGAAAGATTAATTGCGAGTAACAAAATTCTTTAAAAATGGCTTCAAACGATGACCGACATGAAAATTTAAACCAAACTTGAAACAATATAAAAATAATCTTGAGAAAAACTCAAAAATAATTTGTTTAGTAGGTATAAAAGTATGAAATTTAATAATCTCAATACCAATATACCAAACTCATCGACCAAATTTGTAATCATTATCGCCAAATTGTTAGCCGTATGAAATGAAAATATATTTTCTCACATAATCAGCAACACACCGATCAATTACCCTTCAGGAACAACACATATCTTAATGGCTAATTCAGTTCCCAACCTTATCGTATCTATCTCACTTACCCACATGATACGATAATTTATAGTCAATTTAGCCATAGGGTGGGCCAATAAATATTTGATACATCACTTAATCAACTTTAATTCAAACACATGCAAAATAGCTTATCCTCCCAGCATCATCGATTTTCTCGCAATCCCTTCCAACCTAAGTCCAGCATCCTCACGTTTTGCAAAACCCGAAGGAGCTAAACGGAAGAAATAACCGCTCTGCTGCATACTCACTTAATGCAGGACTGTCAATCCAGCGGATGAAAGGAAACACACGACCCTCCAATGACACGAACACGCAAAACGAGGGGAAAAAAGCTGATCAAAGATGCTAAGGTCTGTAAAAGTCAAAGAAAATCAGCCCCAGATACAAATCGGAAAGGAAAGGGGGAGTGAATGGGGAAAATGTTGGAAAAGCTATCAAACTTTGGCAGCTCCAACAACCATCAAACGGGGACAATAAAAGGAAAAGAAAATGTGACTTGTGCCACCCAGTCAAAGCTATCTCTGCATCTGATAGGTACTAAACACACATCCTAAACCTCCATCCATTTCCACTTTCCATACACATTTTCACTGATAGAAAAAACTTGTAACCAAACATTTACAACCTCGTCTGTTTTTATTTATATTTTTTTAAGGCCGTAAAATATAAAAATTCGGTTTGCCCAAATCGAGTTATTCTTCGTCCATTTCACTTCCAATTACGATTTCGTTGAAAAGGGGGTACGGTAGATACAGTTACGAAGAATGGACCAGCTGGATACGAGTCATTTATTTTCAATGCCAATTTAACTCGACTTCAATTAACTTTCCGAGCAGTAAATTATCTTTGTACTTGTACAAGGAACTCGATGCATCCTGACACCGCTAATTATACCGTCTTATAACGTCTCTGTATATTCTATGACAAATTAAGCTCCCAAGTTAACTAATTCAAACTTTAAAATTAAAAAACTGGCAATTGATTCATTCATCATCGCGAGTAATTAAAAAGATTCAACTTATCAATATTTCATGGAGGATTGGAAGGTGGTGGTACTCCCCTATTAAAGGGGCAAAAATAGGATAACGAGGCCATTTCATCATTTCTGGAGATTATCTTGTGAGCTTTTGTGAAAGATAATTGCATGTAAATATTAAACTAACTTGTTTACTTCTGACAACGTCTGCATAATTTGTTGTTAAGTATTTTGACTTTATACGACACAGGTCAGAATGTAATTTGCAAACGCACTTCAGCATAGGTTATTAAGGTAAAAAGATTTTATGTACGGTATTAAAATATTACCTCAGAATTATAGTTCAAGAGTTGATTAAGTTGCAATCAGAATTCTCATATTTCAATATTTAATTTAACTTTAAGGTAAAACTGGTTTGTTTATTTCCTCATTGATTTCAAAATTTTAATTAGTCTTGTAATGAAAATAAAAATCTGGCAATTAAATCTTATTTTTGTACGCTGTGCACAAAATAGATTTCATTAAATCTGTAATATTCTTTGGAGAAGTTAATATGACTTCAAGTTTCTTTCTTATCATTTTTTTTTTTAAATTCAACTTCAATAATGATAGATTTAAATTTATTAATATTAGCCCATTCACTAAATTAGAAATAACTCAGGTTGAATTTTTGGATTCTCTGTGCACTTTCTTAATCAAGAAAAATGAAAAAAAAATTGATTGCATTTGATTTGAGGTTTTTCTCTCTCATTTCAATTAATTTTTTTAAAAATGCTTTGAAAAGAAAAATATAAAACTGAAAAAGAGAAGACACCCATAATTTAATTTCTCATCTAAAATCATTGATTAAAAAAAACCAAATTGATAAGCAATCGTGGAATTAGAAATCAGATATTTCAACTTGATCAAAAACTATAATTGCTCAAAACCCGAAAGAAGACATAAAAACTCTACAACACAACCCACAGCATTCTTGCACTGTGATTTGGTATTTAAAAATATCACCGACCCAGTAAACCACCTTTATCTAAAACCTTCCCAACTCCTTAATAAAACAAAAGCTTAAAAATAAATTTCCCCCCGCCAAAACCATTAAAAATGAAAAACCCACAACAAACTACCATAATTAACGCTTCAAAATTAATATCCACATCAAATTTATTGTCGTGTTTTTGACATCTTACCTTCTTGTCTGTATAATTTAGCAGCACCAAAACAAAAACTAACTACAACTTATGACATTATAATCCACTACGCAAATTATAGTCGAGTTCCTCTTTGATCTTCGCTGCTCGCCGTCGTATACACGCCAATTGTCATTCAAGCATCAGTAACTAATAAGCCGTGAAAAATCTATAAAATTTTAATAATACCACTCGAAAAGAATGCCCCAGCACCAGAGGAAAATTTCTTCGAATAAAAAGATGCCTGCAGTGTATCGAACGCAACCCAAACTGACCTCACGCTATTCTCCATCCCCTCCTCCCAAGACTTAGGCCGTGGCACGTGCACCTGTGTACAACAACTTTATTGATTTCACTCACGGCCAACTTCGGATTACTGGGATGGCAGTGAGGGCACGCAGGAGACGCGATGAAATTATAATGATACCTGCCAGATAAAACCGAGCTAGACAAAGTGTGAGGGAGGTACGACAACTAAGAGTGATGACATCAGTCACGCAAAGCTTCTGCGAGACGCATCTTTGGCAAGAATGCAATTTTTATATTAGAAGAATGAAAATAGGATACAATTTGATCGAATCAATAAAACAAGGCAACATGTAGTTTGTTTCGAGTTTTAGAGGAAGGAAGTAAACTATTGTAATAAATTTTGAAAAATGAACTTTCGGCTGCTTTAAAGCCGTATAAAATTTTTTATACGGTTTCATTGCGAAATTTTTTTTAGAATTACAGGAAATTTAGTAAAGTTTTTAGGTTCTACACATTTTGCCTTTTAAGGTGTGTTTGCCCCTTACGATATTTCTAAACTATTCATTCTAAACTGCATGTGTTGATTCTCTGACCCTCATTAAAACAACCACGTTAAAATTTTCTTAAATTTTTTTCTCAGAATGTCGTAACATCTACATACAATAAATCAACCAAGTTTTTTTTATAAAACATTGAAATTTCGTAATACAAGTATCAATATAACCAAGGTACTGTTCCTTGATAAAAACTTAGATTATAATAATAATCTGTTTTTCATTTTAAATTTTTTTATAATTTATTAAAATTTCGTACCAGTACAACCGAGATGATCAAAATTTTCTTTTGAAATTTTTTAAATAAATATTGAAATTCTGTAAGTATTGAAATTTCGTGTGTTGGTTACTTCTTCTTCACTTTCCATCCTTAGAAATACTCATTTATTTATTTGTTTTTCGAGGTTTTTTCTTTGCTGATCAAAGAAGCGTGTTGACCAGTCGGTAACGGATACTGGTCTGATAGATAACCGGACATTGCGTCATCTGTAACCCGAAAGTAACAAATGAGATGGAGATCAGATCTAATTTCAATTTCAATAAAGTTATTTTTTACCAAACAAGTCGACGTACGTGAAGTTGGCATATCATATCACCCGATTTCACTGAAACTTTAGTACTCTTTAGTACTCCGTTTGTACTCTTTAAATCTAAAATTTCAACGTTTGTACCCTAGCTGGAAAAAAGATATAAGCGTTTTTCATATGATATGCCAACTTCATGCTAAAATACATTTTCATCATTTTTCCAATTTTTTCATCTGAATGGTTAGTACTCTGTTTGTACCATTGAAATTAGCGTTTGTATTCCTGTATTAAATACAGATTTCATAGAATGACATAATTACTCACAAAATACCATCAGCTCAGATTTGCTAAAATGACCATATGAACTTGAATGACTTTGTTTGTACTGGTTTGTACCAGTGAAATTATTGCTGTAATTTCAATATTTCCTATAATTTCCCTCATTTTTATTTCACCCAAAAATGACAAAAATTAATAAAGTCGAGCCAACATATCATTGACTCAGAATTGATTTAATTTAAGTGATCGGCCCATTCTCCTATTACCCAAAAAATACTGTACATTTCTGTTTTCCACCTTTACATTCTTAATACCAATGCATACTGACACGAACAACAATACTATAAAAATCACATAAACAGCAATGTGTAAGTGAGCTACTTTTTGGAGGTCATGTTCGTCGTGTCTGCTTTAGCAATTACTGTACTAAGTTCTAAAATTTTATCGGTAAATATCTTCTGTTTTGAATGGCAGTAATTAAAGTAATTATCTATATTCATTCACTAATTAAAAATACATAATATCCATAACAAATTAATCTCAATTCACAACGAAGATGACATTTAAAAACTTTGTTAAAATGAAATAACTCAATGTCATAAATTTAGAAAGTTGATGCATTTCTTACGTGTTTTTTTTAATGGAATTTTGCCCCCAAAAAATAAATAATAATACACGACAAGATTTTCCGGGAACAGTCCCCGGAATGTGCCCTGTGTCCCCGGGCCAATCCTGTCCCCAGTTTCCAATTTATTGCGAAATCAATCGCAATTGACTATATTTGACCCAGAAAGTGGCTTCACATTCTTGGTTTATCAGGTAGTTATGTTTGATTTTATATAATTCGAACCCTTTTTTAAAAAATATTATAAAGAAAACAAAAAAATAAGCAAAAGATTTCAACCTACAACCCCCACTCGCAAATTTACATCATTGTATTTAAGAGAAGATCGAAGACTGAAGTCCCCATCCCCGGAACTACCTGAGAAAAAATGGTCACCTTAAACAAAGCTGATTAAATTCAGGTGTATATAAACTGTGTAAGAATTAAACCGCGAGTTAAAAGAACTCTGTCGCACCATTTAGGTTTTGTCATTACAATTAGTTAGATTTCATCACACGATCAAATTATTGCAAGTGAGCAAGCGATAGATTTAACTGCAATTTAAATTTTTAACTAGTTTTTGGTAAGTTAGCTACTTTTTCGGAGGTCATGACTAAAATGTTAAACCAGTTAAATGCCAGTTAAATGTTAAACCTTAGTTACCTCTTAAATCTGTTTAGTGCAACAAATCTTCGATAAAGCTGAGGTTAACAGCCAAATTTAAACTAGAGTTAAATTTAACTGGCTTTGGTGCAACCTATCAAAAGTCATAAATTTTGCTATCCATTTAACAAATTAACGAATAGCCAATGATTATCTAATTTAATAGTTATCGTTAGCTTAATTAAAAACTTAAACGGATTTTTTAAAGTAATTTCTTGTTAATAGAGAGTCCATGAGAGAGAGAGAGAGTTCTTGTTAATTCCATGTTAATTATAAATCTAACTTATATTTAACGTGGAATTTATAAGTTATAAGACATAAGTTTCGTTCTTCGCAAACTCTATTAAAAATATAGTAGTCATAAAATAGATAGGATCAACCTCGCATAAAACAATCGGCAAATATAATCACCAATTGAAGAAATTAGAAATTATTATTTCTAGTTTATTATTGATACAATAAAAGAAACAAACACATAATAGAGAGTTTGCGGAGAACAAAACTTATGTTTTATAACTTATAAATTCCATGTTAATTATAAATCTAACTTA
>JAQIXT010000615.1:0-28497 GCA_034700445.1 Stenotaenia linearis | reverse complement strand
ATGATTGTGGTTATATTTACGCAATTTAATTAGGAGATATCTACTTAATTCAATTTTAACGACATTTTAATTTTTTTTGTTGCTGATTTAATGTAATTGAGGTGAATTACATTAAAAATTGTTTTTTAATTTTTTAATTTTTTATTCTAATTTTTTTGTTTACGTCAAAATCTCAAAGACCACTGAAATACAAATAACTGTAGTTGGATACAATCGTACATAAATTCTTATTATTACAAAATCGATCCTAAAAAAATTACAAGGTTTCTATAGGTTTATAAAAAGGATTTCCTATGGAATTCTATAACTATTTTCTATGAAATATTCAGCAAAATCTGTTGAAGAGCAAGGGCGTATTAAAGTGAGGGGGAGGGGGGTGAAATCCTCTTGCGTCTGAATCTCTTCTTACTCCCTTGTGGCCGAAGTTTTTTCAAAAAAATTCTCACTGTCATGCATCACCAAACCCTCTCCAACACGTGACCTTGGCTACTCGACTAAAGTTAGTTTGGTATATTTTGTTTTAGAAAATTTTGTAAAAAAACAAAAGTTGCGCCTAATTTAAGGGGTTGGACTAAATTTAGTGAACCATTTCCAGCTGCCAATCAGTGTCGTACAATGTAAGGTCAACCGCAAGGATCTTGACTTAGATTGGCAGTCGTAAATGGCGCAATCTTTTGTAGAGACAACTACCTATTTATTTGATTAAAAGCCACGAGTGTATTACAACCGCCTAGATATTACCGCCCTCGAATTACTCGAAGTACAGCGATATTATCTTCTCTTTTAATGCATGCCGCAATAAAAACGGTCCGCAGTACTACCAGTGATTGCACTGCAAGGAAAATCAGATTTATAAAAAATTATAAAAAATTAAAATTAAATTTTATTATAATTTTTTTAAAATCTAATTTTTCTTGCAGTTTCGTTCCAATTTTATCACTGCAGTACAAAATGCCTGTGAAATGCATTATTGCCAATTGTGTAATATGTTTGCAACATTGAACATTGAATATACATTTTGTTTTTGTGAATTCAATTCAATCACAGTTATTTATTGAATAAATTGGAATTTTAGCCACCTGCAACATAGTATGGAATGGACATGTGCATTGTATAACATTGAAAAAATATTTTTAAAATATTATAAACAAAAGTGGAATAATTTAACTACATTTTATATGTTTTTAAACTCTAAAAAAAAATCAAACTAAAATTGATTTTTAGTATATTTTTTCAATGTGTAGATGTGTTTACACTTATTGTAAGGCGACAATTACATTCACTTAAAAAATTAAACAATTAACAATAGATTGCAATCAATACAAGTTGTTCCCAGATAGAATCGTACTAACGATTATGAATGAAAATCATTCAGGAATCAGATTCCTATAATTGCTTTATACCCGAACGTCAAGTTGCATAAATACGTTTAATTTAAAACCGGAAATAAACATTTAACCGTATGGCAATTTGCAGTAATGATGGCCGCTAATGGCATTTTCTAAATTTTTTTTTCGCTAACTTTCACCTACAGCATAATTAATCGACGTTTTATTTTTATATTGTCTAATGATTGACTAATACAACAGATGTGTATCAGCAGCTGTTTACGCCTGAATATTATTTTTTTAAATAATTTTTTTTAACAAAACGGAATTTTTATTGAATTTGAGTGACAGATGCAACCATGAGATCTTTTCTTGACAAACTAACATCAAAATTAGATTATTTCCCCTTTTTTCCTTATTAATTAACTTATGATTGCTTCACTTATCAGTAGCAAACGCAATCTAAATTCGATTTTTTTAAACCAATGCTATTAACATCAAAGGCAGGCGTGTAATTAGCCCTTGTTGTTTATCTCCACGGTTACGCTAAGAAACAATCCATAGGAAAATTCGTTTATGACTATTTACGGACTTTTTATAGAACAACATAAATCATTAATCGAATTAATAAGTTATGCTGTTCTTTTGTTTTTTCTTCCATATTCTACATCTACTAATATCAATAAAAGATACATTTTTAATTATTATTATTTTATTTATTTATTTTTTTTAAAATAAAATAATTATATATTTTTTATTTCATTTAATTATTGTAAATTTTTGTAAATTAATTTTTTTTCTACAACACTGTATCAAACTGATAGTACCACACTTAAACACGTGGTTACTTTCTTTTCGCTTTGCTGCGGTAAGCGTTTAATTCAACCATTAGTTCAGAAGAGCCCAACGTGTTATTAGTGGTCAACACGTGCTGTAAATGAATGCTTTCGTGGCTTGAATAAAATATTTTACAAGTTTAGAATTTCGGATACAAAAATATCGAGGTAACTAAAGGAAAAAAGGAGGGAAATCCAAGCGAAGGTTGATATTGAATGGCAACTTTCCCATGAAAAAAGAAAAAAAAAGCATGCAAGGTTGAATGTTTTGAGAAATCCATCAGCATACGTTGTGAATGGCAACTATCTGACATTTGGGTATTGAGAGTAGAAGATACGAAAAAGGATACGTTTGGGTTATACATTCAAGGTTGTATAGAACGAAAGGGAATATGCTCAATGGAACGGTTTATATTTAGTTATAAACTGGAATGAGATAGTCTAAAAACAAAGTTAACTCGGAGGCAGTAAGTGGAAGAAATGGTGAATTTTTTCAGTTGTAAGGTTCGAAATATAGTTTTAAAGGTTTCTTGTTGTACGGAGGTGCAGTCAGTAGTGCAGAGAGTAAAAAATGTAAAGCTTTTAAAGAGTAAAAGTGCGCAACACTTGTGTAAACAGCTGATACCATTAATTACACAAGTAATGGCCAAAAGGTCAACGTGCTCTAGACCGCGATACGTTTTCAGGTGAGAAAAGTTTGAATAATTAAATGGTTGTATTTAAAATTATTAAAATTACGAGAAAGAGTAACAAATCAGTTGTAATTAAAATGATAAACTTTTGAACTGGAAAGGAAATGATATTTCCAGCTTCGTCTCGCGTTTGTTCCTCACTTTTGTGGTAAATGTCATTTCCGTAGTCGAGAAAGATTTTTCAAAAGTGAAAAGTGAATGTTTTTAGTTGTACAATTGAGTTGCAATTCAGTTCTATTCAGCTGTCGAAATAAATCAAGCAATGATTGCGTGCGTGACGTATAATCGAAATGAGGTATTTGTTAAATTCTTCACTGTTAACACCAATAGAAGAGGATTTAATTGATCGAATCATCCCGAAATTTTTTAGGACAGCACGCAAACTTGTCTTCATTAATTATTTTCATATAAATTTGTTTGGGAATTCAGTTCAAGGTGAGAAACAAACAAAAAATAAAACGCTTTTATTATTCGAAAGCGAAAATAGATTTGAATTTTCACTAACTTTGACCTTTAGAAATAATTGGTAGAAATTCAAGGACAATTTTTAGAAAATATTTACCGAGTCGGGATGAAAATAGACAGTAATGAGATTTTTCTTACTTTACTAAATAATGCTGGCCTATATAAAGAACATTACTCCATTTGAACGATTGTTCTATTTTAAATGTAATGGAGTTTATTTATAACTCAGTTTTTGGTGACTCGGATTACCTAATTGCGCTGTCACTACAAATAATACGAGTGGAATGAGAATTTTCAACAATATGTTAATTGAAAATAAATTTTGAAACGGTGATAAGCAGCTGTCTTGTTTTACCTGGAATGAATTAAATTCTTTGTGAGGATTTGAAAAACGATTTCAAGCGGAGTGTTAAAGAATTAAGGACGAAATGAGAGCGGGATTAACGAAAGGGATCTTCTTTAAAAAATGAATTTACGACTTAATTTGGTTTTGACAAGTCTCGGGACAAGTTGGCAAGCAACTTCCGGCTTGCCAACTTGTCGTGAAAGGATGACAGTAACAAATGGACGACCGTCAATTTAAAAAAAAAATTTTAATTATGTAATTGTGTGATGGATTTGGGGGAATTTTGGGAGCAAATGTTTTTTAAATTTGTTTGTAGACTAAATGTATTCAAATCTAACCCTAATGGTGTTGAAAAGTTAAAAATTAAAAAAAAAAATTTGCATAAAATTTGCATAAAATTACCATAAGTTCGCTATTTGTTAGAAAAAAAAATTGTGATTTAATTATAATTTTTCAAGTGATTTCCCTTGCTTTCCTAAATAAGTATAATCATTTCTGTTTTTAACTATCCAAGGCGATTTAAATCAATTGAAAAACACGCATTACTTGAGTTAATAAATCAGATCTGAGATTACCAAACTTCAATATTGGATAACTTGAAAACAAGATGCTCGTAATGCTTTTTAAATGCTTGATTCTATCTATAAAGGAAATAAATATTTATGTGCAAGTCCATTTGCAGATTACACATACAATACCCTTACAGTTTTTTTTCCTTCGAAATTTAGTCTGCTTACTGGGATAGAGGAAACATCGAAGGAAATGAATCAAATTTGAAATGAATCCAAATGATATTTGACATTAAATGTCCAAATGTCCAGTATAATCGCGTTTCCGTTACTTTCCGATAAAAACAAGTTGAAATTTGCAATTAAAAACTTCAATATTTGAATTTTCATGCGGGTAAACATCAAATTTTGTTTACGTTGGAATTTGGAAGAAAAACAACGTTAAATGAGACATAAGAGTAAAGGATGTAAAATGCAAAGATGTGAAAAATTGCTGAAGGTTATTCCGTTTGTTTTGTCCCATACTAAAACCGTAAAAAAATAATGGGGGGAAAAAATTCGGTGTAATGCAGCGAAGCGATGGCGGAGTTTTTTGAGAATTTCTGGAATTCCAAGGTGTGTCGACTCCTTAAAGAATTTAAAGTAATTTTAACTCGTGTATATGGATTTCTTAGCTTTTTTTTAAATTTATTTTTAAAAAAAATTTTTTTAGATTTTTTTTTGGAACAAAAATTCTATTATCTCTTTATTTTTTAATTAAAAAACTTTTATTTAATGTTTGACCAAATGCAAGTGGAAATTTAATTACGACTTCAAACAGACTGATATCCAATTGAAATGGCAATTAATTCGTCTTTTGCTTCAATTTTACAGAAAATAAAAAAAATGCGAATTGTCAAAATTTGAAAAAATAAAATAAAAAAATGCGAATTTGAATGAATAAAAAATACAGATCGGATTTAAAGCTTTATTGGAAAATCTTGAGAATATTCGCTTGTTTATTTATTTATTCCGACTTCTTTCGACATATCAGTCGGACTCTTACTGCTTGCATGTGGGTTCTTAAGCTTTTTATTTTGCTCATTTCTAGTCTGTGCTTACACTTTCTCTTTCATTCCAAAGGGACCATAAAAGGGAAAGAGTTCTGACAAAATGGTCCCTTTAATAGAAATAGAATGCAAGGACAAAAATGAATTGGAAAAGCTAATCATTTGTAAGCAGTACCGTACGGAAATATTAAAATTTAAATTAATTAAATTTAAATTTTCTCATTAAAATCGCAATTTAATTTAAAAATCGATTTTTGTGATTTTTTTTTTTTACTTTTTCGCGTCTTTTATTCAACAAGCAAAAGAATTTGTTGAATTGATTGAAGTCTATCTTCAGGTGAGTTGTGATGTTTTTTCAAACGTGTCGCCTGTCGTCATAAGGGCGTGGCACTGCAGTGCAGTTTTGCTCTTTGGCAACCCCCTTATTGATCCCAAGATGGAAGCAAAAGGGATTCACATGAACTGGCTTCCATTTTCAGACCCCCAATAACCAATTAAGAAGCGTGGAGTCTACTTTCCCCTTCTTTCCGACGCTTTAACCCAAAATGGCGTTCATTTCCCGTTTTAGAAATAGATTACAAGCTTAAAGACTTGTAACCGATCCTTAAAATTCATTGGCACAATTTTTGCTGACATAGTCAATTACAAAAGGAATTCTTGAGGTTTTTGATGGAGTTTTGCGGCGGATTTATTTCGAACATTTTATTTTCGCGGTTTTAGAAGCGTTTATAAATCAAGCAGGTCTCTAATAATTAAAATTAGAATAGAATCGCAAATGTTTATGCAGCAGTTTAAAGCTTAGGTTTTATTATTAACATAACTTCAGAGGTTTTAAATTGCAAGAGGTTTCCGCGAGTTTAGTGTTGTTTTGCTATTTAATTGTAGTATGGCTTGTGTTACGGTTAGAAAAAAGTTTAAACCTGGGTTTTGAAATTTATAGGGATAATAAATTTTGAACGGTGTAAAATACATTTCTGGATGGTTTATATGAGTTTTATGGGTTTTTAAGGTTAAAATTGACTGGAATTTCAAAAAAAAAATAATGGTAGGTTAAAATAAAAACTTTAAATGTCACCTTAAAATATGATTTTTTAAAAAAAATTTGGTATTTGAATTTTTTTTTTAAATAAAAAAAAGTTTAATATTCGATTTGTAACTTATAAATATTTCTATTGTTAATTCTCCTGAGGACAATATTGCGTCATAGCTGCCCGTTTTGCAGGAAAGCCCGCACTGCAATATTAAATTCACAGAATAAATCAGCCAATGTTATTTCAATGTTGATCAAATGTTAATTTAACATTAAAATTTGAAATAATGTTTTTTAAATGACATTTTTTTTAAATTGTGTAAATAACGTTGAATCAAATTCAGTTTTTTGAATCTACAACTTAATAGAGTCAAAGTAAAGGGTTAAACACCATCTTTCTAATCTTTCACGGTTATACGCCCGTAGAATTTATATATAAACAAACGTAATCTTTGTTTTGTAACGTAACCCGAAGGAAACCTTTGTTGTTTCATGTCATCGACGACGTAAATAAGTGAAGTAAAACGAATCTTGCATTTAGCAACAGAGTTAAACTTTGGCACAAAAGAAACAAACTGCACGTCGTCAACTAACAATTGGCACTTTTTGAACCTCCATTTTGTTTATTTTGGCAACGGCTTTCCTGTCTGTCTGCACTCGTACTTGCAAACCAACTTGTCATCCATCACCACGCGATGATGAGTTCAAGTACCTGTCAGTCATTCACACTATTTTCACAGCATTTTCCTTTTAAAAAAACATTAAACGACATCAACCTTACTCTTTCCTGACCCACTGCCAACTATTATTCTTCCCAAACTCATAATTTATGCATCAACAAACAAAACCATTATTTTTGTTCATAAAAATTTTTTTTTAAATTTAAAAAAATTTAAAAAAATTTAGAAAAATTTAGAAAATAAAACTACAAATTATTATTATTGCAAGAAAAAATATTGTATTATTTCTTTTTTGTTAACTGTTTTCGCCAAGAGACTCTCAAAGGGTTAAGAGACAAGTTGCTGACGTCAAACGGAACGAGGAAGGGAGATCCGTGAAGATGTTGCTAAAAATAGATGCCAAGGATAGAACTCATTGAAGCAGATGATAGTGCAGAAATCATTGGTCGATGTTACATTAATTTATTACTTCACGTTTCTACAGTTTCACCGTTAGTTTAATAATTTAAAAGTTTGAATTCTTCGCACACGAAATGCGATACTTCTTACGAGCGACTTGCGAGATGCGAAACATGTAAACAACATTAAATTATAAATAGAGCGAAGTGTATCGCGTCTAATTTGTTTTTAACTTTTTAATAATGTTGATAAAACGTGCAATAAAGTAGTCAACTTGTTAAATCCGTTATCGAGTGGACAAGCGGTACCATTTATAGGATAATTAACTCGACGTATCGTTTTATCGGGCAGCCATGATGTGTTTTTATTAGTCACATGCTGATGTTTCGATCGCGGGTTTTACGTCACGGTTTCCATAGCGATAAACATTCTTGCAGTGTATGTCCCTGGGAATTGCGAGTGACAATATGGCTGCCGCTGTTTTTGGCACTACAATCGCATTAATGTGGAAATGGAAGTGAATTTTAAGACGATAATTGACGGTTTTCGAGCTTTTTTCAAATTTATTTTCTATTTCATACATTTCTTACATTTCATACGTTTAAGGTTTAATTCAGATGGAAGTTTGATGCGGAGAATTTAATGCAGTGCAATTTATTTTCCGTGCATTACCCTAATTTGGGGAAAGAAGTTGATCGCGTGAAGAACAGTGGAGAACTGCGCGAAGTTGGGAAGAATTATGGCATCAAGTGGCGAGAGAACAAGTTGCATCCGGTGATGAATAATTTGATGAAATTAGGCTCAGGTACTTTTAATAAATGTGCTATTTGCAACGTGAGGAAGTAGAATGGACGTCTTGGTTTAAAATATGGAAAAATAAAATGAAAAATTCGGAGTTTTCTCTTCAATTTCAAGTTGGATGATCATTCGGACGAATGGAAAATGGAAATTTTATTCGATTTGTATTTTGAAATCACTTCTAGATAGGGAAAAACGCTCCCTCCGTCTCTATTTTAGTCTATTTGTCGATTTTTTTTATTTCAAAACGCGTGAAATGCTAAAATTAAGTGAAAATGGATGCGGGCGATGAAAGGCGGATCTTTCGAAGTAAAAGTGAGGATTTAATGAACGTACGACTGATAATGAAGTAGTTAAGTGCACGGATTTAGTGATTAATCTGGAAATCATTCAATGAAGCATAAATTTGTGACAAATTTGCATGCTTCATTATGTGTTATCTATACGCATTATTTAAAGTTAAGCTGCGCAAAGTCCAAACTACGCACATTACAGAAGTGACGTGTGATTTCTGAAAATGTGTTTTGATTGAAATTGATGCGCGAGTTGAGGTCAACGTTTCATTAAAAAATGATGCAATTTTTTTCGAGAAAAATGAAGGAAGAAATCATCCGGTGTAATCGCTTTTCTTGAGATTACTTCAACTCGAACTCGCTTTTTCATTTTTCCCGGAAATTACTTGTGGATAAATCTAATTTGAAGTTTGTGTAATAATGCTAAGTATAGCCAGTAACGAACTAATGACTTTTGATTGATTTGCAGTTATTAATTATTTATGCGCTTGTAAAGTCTGAGTATTTTTGATGTAAATTAGACATTAATTAGCTCCTTAATGTAAGTGGACGGAAATTATTTATGCAATAGGAAAGTGGCAGTTTTCAAATTAAGTTTCGAACATTCCGATTTGACAGTCCATCAATTTTGGATACAATATTTATTGTTGTTATGAAGTTTCGAAAGGTTAGAGTGACCGCTTTTACCTATGATAAAGTGCAGTCGCGTATAAAAATGAATTCTGGGATTGATGTACCGTAGCGTGAAAAAAAAAATGATGTAATAAAAGCTTTTAGGTAATATTTAAATATTTCTTCATTAATTAATTAATTAATTAATTAATATAATAATAATATAATAAAAAAATTCTTGAAAAAGCGTTGCGGGCTTTCCTGCAACAAAAAAGGGGCAGCTTTAACTGATTCTCTGAACAGAAACAAATACAATCCGACAGTGATGCTTTGCATTGCGGGCTTTCATGCTACAAGGGGCAGCTCTGACCCATCATAGTTCTCATAGGGATTACCCAATTGGTTTATTTTGCTAGAGTTGACACTTGGCAAGAAACAATTGTTAATATTATTAAAGCAACAGGGGACCAACCATGTTGGATTTCTTTCCCAGTAGGAAACAATAACTTAATTCCTAAAAACGTTCAACTGCAATTTGAAATTTTTATTAAATTTTTAAATAAAAAAAAACTGTTTTACAAAACTGATATTCAAAACTGGAAAAAGTTGAATTTATATCTTTAAACTTTAAAATTATTAATGAATATCACAACTACATTTGTTAACATTTACTTAGTAAAATGCCAGTGCATTAATGAGGATAATAAATCAAATTTTGTTTATATTTGAGCTTCCACAGCCATTTACTTTAGCACCAAACTAATCCAGCAACTAATTTGGAAATGGGTGGCCATTGAATTTGAAAGTTTCTTGTTAGTAAAGGTCATTTCACTTGTGCGCATCACTTAAATAAAGGATGTATTCTGGGCCTGGTTTGAAGTCGACAGGGGGCGCCATTAATCTAGGTAACATGTGTGTCACACAGTTTCATTATCTACACACTGCTTTATTCATTTGCTGACATTTTTTAAGATGAAATACTGCACTTTGCGAAATAGTGGCTTCACTTTTAACTCCGGTGACACTTGATGTAACTTTAAACAAGGACGACGCTCGTATTTTTGCATTATAACACGCTGGAGGAGACCAAGACGCGTGCCATTTGCAAGTACAAACGAAACGACATTTCAGGGTGATGAATATGAATTTTGGCATTTTCGCAAGGAATTGTATTAAAATTACATGTGTTGGATGGAGTTTCGTGCTGTTAACTATCGAAATGGAGATTTTATAGTTGCCTGACAATGCACAATGCATTTTACGACGCAACATGTTTAAATTCAAAAATAGTTTTTTCCTTTTTCGTTTTTTAAATTTATATTTTGTTTAGTTTTCATTTTTGTTTTGAATCCCGGATTAAAAAAATGGCGTTTTTATGCGGGAAATTAATTATGTTTTCATTTATGCAAAATGAAAACAAAATACTTCGTCTTTAAAATGCGCCATTTTATCCCTCCCTTTTTCCGAATCACCTTTTGCAAATTATGGCTTAGCTGCAAGGCACATATTTCTTTCTTTTGGCTAGCAGGCCATCATTCAATGTCTAGAGAAAATGTGTGCAGTTTCGGTTTTTTTTGTTTAACTTCATCTTTACTGCTGTCGCTTAGCAACCTGAAGCTGATTTTTGACGTCACACTCAATTTACCTTGCATAAAAAGTACAACTGAGTGAAAATTTAAGAGAAATGTCAGCTGACAGCTTTGTGTGTTTTTATTTACACGAGAAAAAAATTGTTTTCTCCATTTTTTACGTCCCCGACTTTGAAAAATAAAATAAACTTAATAAAACTGGAAATAATATTAGACACGATTCGTTTACTTGATTTTTTTTTCCTTACAAATAATCTTTACATACATATAAGTTTACTCTTGGCTGCACTTCACCCTTAGCTGCATCTGGTGGCTGTTAATGACACTAATAACAGAAACCAGAACCAATAAATTTTCAATACGATGTTACTTGCTGGCGCACACGCTCGCTCGCGCACATCCGGACACCGGAAATAAAGAGTGTTATCGAAGTTGGACTGCCCTTTCCATTTCTTATCCATTAACAAAATACAGAATATCCATCAGAGTGAAAAGGTCTCGTTCATTCGGTTAATTACTTAACGCAGGCTTTTATTTTCTACGGAGACCTCGAGGGGACCTCGGTAAGACGCGGTAAATTCAACGATCTTTGTTTCAATTTGAATTCAATTACCTCCTTCTTTTTATATGTATTTATTTAGGAAGCATAACGTTTCGTGTATGAAAAAAACTTAAGTGATTTTTGATGCCATTTTATCGGATGAGAGATGTAAATTTCAAACCTGAGCAGATTCTAAGTACGCGCGCCGTTGTTTTTCTATCACGTGGTCGTCGGAGTGGAAAGTGGTGTAGGCACGAACAGTTGTTTTGACGAATAAAGTGGATTTCTGTCAACCGTAATTTATCGGGGAATAAACCGCAGATATTAGACGTTTCGTATTTAATAAACGTTACATGTCAGTGTTTGAACAAACCGCGAGAAGCGAGAAGCGCCGAGAAACGCTCAGGTCGCCGCGGGCCATTGGAATAGGCCTAAATTTGTAAGTAAACAAAGGTATTTGTTCAATTTTTTTTTTTTTTTTTTTAAAGACGAGTTTCAATTATGTGATGTTTATTATTTTAACCCTTGGTGTTGGTGTAAAAGTGATCAAGCCGTCTGGGAGTTCAAATTAGACAAATGTAATTAGTTGGGCCTTTTGCAAGTTGGAAGGCATTTTCATTAAGGGAAAAAATCAAGTTGAAATGCAAAAGTGAGTAGAGAAACAAATCACCCGCTGGGACGCAGTCTTTTAGTAGATATGTGCGTGGAATGCTAATTTACACATTATAATTCCGGTAACGTGTGGGAGATTATGAAAGTCTATATAAAGGGCTTAATTTTTCTATTTTCATATTAATTTGATTTTTTCATTTTGATTTTTGTAAGAAGTTTGGCGAGAGTTTGATTTATTTGGTGTAATAATTTAAAAGTGTTGGTGTTGAAAAGTGGTGAGAGTTTATTATTTTCAATTCTTAATGTTATTTTATTGTTGGTATGGCAATATTTATTTAACATTTTTTAATACAAATGTTAATTTAATGTTAAATGTTGAAATAATATTTTTTTTAAATACATTTTAATGTTTCAATATTTTTTTGTATTTTGTAAATAATGTTGAATCAACTTTCACGGTTTACTGGGTAGCTATAGTTGTAGACTTCTAATTGGCTGTGATTTTAGGTGAAATAAGGGAACTGAAGAGAGTTTTTCCTTATGATTTTACCAAATGGCAGTGACGCCCATTTTCAAAGTGATTGGAATGGATCCATTTGGTCATTGCCTCGGGTGGCTGTGGAAAGTCTGCAGACATAAGGGTGCCAGACAAGATGGACGCAAATATCATGACATGTGAAAATTGTGGTTGATTAAAACTGAAGTGAACTTATTTCACTGGAAATGACCAGTAATAAATGAGGGAGTGAGTTTTATTTGCATGCAACTGAATTAATTAAGGAAATGTGGAATGATTCTTCTTTATGCACTAAGCTAATGATAATTTAATTGAAATTATACACTGAAAAACATTTTTCATTATATTTTTAGTTGTATTAATATTTAAAGATAAACTTAAGAATAGAAATACATAAGTGATAAAGAAAAAATGGCATCAATGATTGTAAATAATCACTCATAATTTCATGAGTGGTGAGGAAATTACCGATAAGTTTCGACTTCCGCGTTTATTTTGACATTGTGACTTTTGCTTACAATAATTTCTTGTTGGATTTTATTTCTTATAGGTAAGATTTTGTAACATATTTCTACGAAATCCCAAAAGAAATTTAATTTCTTGTGGAATTTTCAGAAAGTTAAAGAATCTTTAAGAATTTACTGTAAAGTCTTATAAGTTATCATGGGCTGTATTTTTAGAGAGTTTGCGGAGAACGAAACTTATGTCTTATAACTTATAAATTCCATGTTATTTGTAAGTCAGATTTATAATTAACATGGAATTTATAAGTTAAAAGACATATGGTACGTTTTGTTTTCTGGAAACTCTCTTATATCTGGAATTGTCACCCGTAATATTACGAGTGAATATAAAATTATGGAGATAATTTTTCCGAGTTCTCCATGCGATTTATTGATTTAATATGCTAGTTAGAGCTAATTGTAGGAGAACCAGGAAAAGTTATGAGATAATTTTCTGATCACAGAAAATGTTGATTATATCACAAATCAAACATTCAAAAAATATTATCTAATAATTTCTTCCATAGATTCCACTGCTAATGCAATTGGTCAATTCAAACTTTTCGCACATTCTCATTGGCTGACATTTGATGAGTAATATAAACAGTAAAATGAAACAAGATTTCTTCACGATTTAAATTCAAATTTTCAATAGAATATACAGGAATTGCTTTCTGTGGTACCAAACAATAAGTGAATTACTGCTATCAACTTTATTTTATTGAACTAATGTGTGGCTTTAGAAAACAAAACAGTTTGCAAAAACAAAATTTACATCTTAGAATTTATTAATTTCATGTTAATTACAAATCCGAGTTAATAATTAACATGAAATTTATAAATAAGTTTATAAATTTATAAGTTTTTCTTTCCACAAACTCCTTAAAGTGTTTCACAATCTGTTTACAATTTTATAACAAGAATTGTATGAGCCAAAATCCAAAAATACAATCTGATACAATATAACAAATTTATAGCTTTATAAAAGGATATTTCATAACGGAAAACTACATTCATGGTGCAAACACTTGTGCTATATCAATATTGACTACATCTGATAAAATGAGGAAGGTAACATCGAAAATCGTTTACGCCAGATGTTATTTATTTACATTTGTTGCGGTTATGATGATGGAACATATTTTTCCGGAATTGCCTACTCCTTTTTAATTTTACAAGAAAAATCAACTGAGGAGAAGAAAATTGTATAATAAACTAAAGTCGGCTTGAACTTGGGTGAGAGTCACAGACATCAGTCGAGAGATATGAGACTAGGGTCAGCTAAAGACTAACCCAGAGTGAGAAAGAACACAACGGGGGTAGTTAGAGCTTGAGATAATTGTTTGGAATGGTTTTACAAGAAAACCTTAAAGAATCTTAAAGATAGTGAATTCATTTACTTCTGACTGAAATGTGGATATAATTAATTTATACCAACGTTTTACCTCTGGTAATAAAATATGTATGAAGTCGTTGAAACCATTTTGCAAAGCGATGACAGCTTCAAAGGATCAAAGATTCTGACCCTCAGTGCTGCTTGTATGTTCCTCCTGCAATATGGTCTCTAGGAGAGGTTATAAAGATTTCAGTTAGAAGTACAGCAATTACCGTTGGAAATTGGTTTGTTAAAATAGTGTGGAAAGTCTGGTATAATGATTTATCAAAGAATATGAATGATCCTGGTGATACAAGAAGGATTGTTTAGTAGCTTCAAGTGAAGCCAAAACAAATCTGCCAATAGCCAATAAGAGGTTAAGGTGCCGATTTTTAGCAGCCAATCATAGTGCCTTTGTCAACTGCTGCAAAACTGTGATATTGTTTAGTTGTGTCTGGAAAGTAATGGCTGCTATAGTAGATTTAAACAATGGATTTTAAAACCAAAATGAACAGCTGTGTTCCAGAAACACATAAAGCGATATCATTGTTCCATTGCAATCTGCGGTGATAGGTTAATGGAAAATCATCACCTTCCTATTGGCTGATACTGCATGAGTTTGGCTTCACTTGAAGCAACTAAACGATCCTTCTTGTATTACCAGGATCATTCATATTCTTTGATGATTTATTAGATAAAAATTGATTAAAAATATATAATTGCATAATCAAGCTGTAGTAATATCTATTCAGATTCTAAGTTTATTGCATTAATTAATTTAATTGTAATGCTTTTAATTTCATTGTAAAAACAAAGACCATAATTAAGTGACTTGTTCTCCTTGTTCTTGTAAGTAGGATTAGATGTACAAAGTTAAGCTAAGGTTGGAAATTCACAAATTAAATCTTTGTTACTCATATTGTGTGAAAGTTCTACAAAAAGAATTTAAAAAAAAATTGTCTTTTGTTTCATATGCAAAACAAAATATCGTATTGTATTTACTAAGCAACTAAAACTTAGATGGATTCTGGAAAGAAAAATATTTATCAAAAATATTTACATAAAATCTAAAAATACTTCACTATTTGAGTCTCATGTGTTTTATCAAGTGAATCTGCAGTGACGATGGTCAATATTTACTCAGCAATGGCCTTAACATTCGTGCTACCTAGCAATTATTGTCTCGATTAAGCAACATTGTCCCAAATAAGCAAAACAAATTCTACTTATTTTCTTGATTTGTTTTTGTTCTTTAAGATTTGTCCAAAATAAACGGCTATCTCGATGGTGGCCCAAGTTAATATATTTGTGTTAGAATTGAGAGTTCTGGTTTAAGCGACTTTAAATAAAGACGTGACCATGTCTTACCATCAAGACTTTAATTAAAATAGAGAAAAGTAAAGAAAATAACATAAATTAAGCTTAAAATTAAGCCACTTTATTTATACCATGTGGTAGCAACAAATTGAGATTGAGGCAAGAGACACTGAATGCTATTCAAAATATCGCAATTCTGAACACAGTTGCTTAAGTTGCGTTGCTGATTAATTAGACTTAGTGACCCACAATGCATTTTATATATTCAGTATCGAAATCTTATATTGCAGCTGCTTCACTAGAGATTTATAAATTGCATTTAATTATAAACTATGAATTATTTTCCATATATTTATCACAAGAATCATGACCTCTGATTGGCGTCTTACATGATTTATATGAAATTAGGCCATCCCTTGGGTTAAACAGGCAATTTATAAGTTTCAGACCATTAGTAACTCCTCAGTCTTATGAGATACAAAGTGACTTTTAGAACTTAGGGAATGCTTTCAATCTTCACTTATTTACCACGCTTTAAGAAAACCTTTTAACCCTGAACAATAACATTATGCTCAAAGACATTTTAAAAGTACATTAAAGGGCACTGTGTCACCTGGTTGCAATGTCCACCGACTGCATGACTTTCAATAACAAATCAGCCAGATGAACTGGAAGAAATGCAATCAATGTCTAATCCTATTATTAGCTGAGTTTCTCTGTGAGGATTTAGGATCTTAAGATTGCTGATTGCTCGTGGGAATTTAAAACATTGCTGTAACCTTTTCGACCTCTTTACCTCTTTCATCATTATACGAACCCGTTTTTACTGGGTCTTTCTCTGGTGAATGGTGTGACATAATTTATTGATGCTCCCTAACCACTTTAGGATAGTTCACACCAGCAAGCAGAGTCTGGCTAACCAACCAATAGAAATTTATGTGAACTTAAAGCTTCAATCACAGTTTAATAAAACTAATCAACTTGAACGACAAGTTTGGCCCTTAAGGAATTAAACCTGAAGTGCAGTTTAGTGGTTGATAAAAAGTTATGTATCTTATTTGGCAATAAAATTCACTGAAAGAAAAATGAGGTTTATAAAAATTTATAATAATTAAATTTGTTGTATGGAATAAATGTGTGTTATATTATGTTTTAAAGGAACAGTTTCCGGTAAATTTTGTAAAGTGTTCTTTTACAAGCTTATGCTTAAACATAAATTTATTTATTGTAAATTTTGTAAATCTGATTTTTCTTGCAGTGATTTCTTTAACTAAAAATAAATGTACCTCAATTTATCCATACTTTTATGTCAAGCGAACAAAGACATTAAACCTCGAATAAAATAAACGATTACTGTATTTCATCGATTCTGACATTTTGCATTCATTTTTTTTCACTTTTTAGCATGTCAAAAATCAGGGTGCATCTTAGAATCTTGTCAATCGGCCAATTTTGCCAAGTGTCCTAAAATCCATAGGTCAGACACAACGGCAATCACGTGCAAGGGGTTCCTAATTTTGCTTGATAGTTGCAATTAAAGTAAGGTGACCATAAGTCCCCGATTTCTGGGGACAGTCCCCGGAATTAGCCTTGTGTCCTCGGGCCAATCGTGTCCCCGGTTTCCAATTTTTTTCGAAATCCCTCTCAATTAGCTAAAATTTAACCTTTTTAAAGGTTTACATTGGTTAATCAGGTTGCTATGATAGAATTTGCATAATTTTAATCCTTTTTTTTGTTTTAAAAAGAAAACAAAAAACAATGATTGAATTTGCATAATGTAAATCCTTTTTTCTTAGTTTTAAAAAGAAAACAAAAAAAATATTTATAACCACCACTCGCAAATTTACATGATTGTATTTACCAGAAGACCAAACCTTAAAGTCCCCGTCCCCGGAAACACCTGCGAAAAAATGGTCACCTTAAATTAAAGTGAATTAAATAACTTAAAATTGCCAAAAATTTACCATATTTCACTTTTTCCTTATGTGGGAGTCTGAAGTATGGGTGCATCTTAGAATCTACCATTTCATTTTTCTCTTACATGGGGGTCTAAAAATGTGGGTCCGTCTTAGAATCGATGAAATACGGTACATGTTAAGAAAGTTTTATATATACTGTAATGACAGCCAAAGAAAACCAGCAAGAATTGTATCAGACAAAAAGTTAAGAGTAAAATATAAGCCAGGAATAAGATATGAATGTGTCATTCTATTTACTGCTAACCTTTCATGTTCTTGCATACAGCACAACAGTTGTAATAGCATTAGGAATGGAGGGGACAGGATTTGTTTTCTTAGTTTTAAATAAAGCAGATTTTCATCACAACGAGGGGCATTCATGTACTTGATGCAGTGCCCCAGATTTGCAGTTTCTAATGGGACTGCATTGACCGGTTTCTAGGGTATGGTGCGAGGCCTGGAGTCGGGGATCCATGTGACATGGACCGCCCGTAATGCTCCGTCTCCAACCCGGGTCTGTTCGGGCTAGTACTTTCACCTGCGGACGTGAGTCGTGACCCACCACTCAGTGGTTTGGTTATGTCGATCGATAGAAATCCAAACTTATCTTTGTCCCAACATAATTTACACAGCTGTCTCAACTCTTCGAAAGACATGTCAGTGCCCACATGATTGTCGAACACAGGTGAGAATGGAAAACTCCCGTAGTTGGATAAAAATTAACAAAAAATTGATTAATCATTTCAATAAAACAAACATTTGGTGAAATATTCTTTTGTAATCTCTTTCACTCAAATTTGTTCTAAGTTGATTCAGTGGTATCAATTTAGCCACTCAAAGCATGTGATGAGTTCTTTATGTTGATGACAGCACCCAAGAGGGTGGGATGAGAAGGAAGCCGAATTGCTTAGAAAGAATCCAAATATGCTGTGGCATATTTTTTAGATCTTTTTTTTGTAGCTATGATGGCAATATACTATTATTGAATAATTTCTCAATTATTTTATCATCTATTGTAAAATCAGTTAATTTCAATGAAAATTTTTTGGGGTTTCCAGACTTAGAGGGGGAGGGGGATGAAAGTTTTTCACTAGGATCTGGCACTCACTCTCAACAACTCTAATTGATGATAAAAAATGAGTGAGAATCCAGGATTTAGGCCATGGCTGCAGTATTTGTTTATTACTTTTGTTATTATTTAAAAAAAGCAATGTTGAAACATGATTGTATGTTTTTGTGCCTCTTTGTTATAAATTCGAATAAGTTACTTTTTTACTTCAGTACTTCTGAATGTCCAATCCCAACGGTGCCTTAAAATTTTGATTTAAAATAAAAGCAATTTTATTCAAAAAGTAACTACTATGAACCTCAACACTATCTTATCCGACAACAAGGCTAGCATGGGAATATGTAAACCAACCAATTTTCCTGAATGGCTTAAACTGATTAACACCAAATTACGATTTATGTAAGATATTGTATTAGCCATATCACAAAACTTATTAGGCAATTTTTTCCAAACTGCAGCCACCTGGAAATTTCTTCAAAAAATATTTATTCCCTTTAGGAAATACTCCCCGCCTTAATCTTCAGGAAGATTAGCTCAAAAGGAGCAGCAGCAGCAGCAATTTTCCGAGAAAACTAGGGATATTTTGCTTTTTATGAAAATCTTTTCCTTAAGTCCTTATCCAATGTGCAAACTTGTTTATCCCCTATTTATCTACAATTTCCCTCCAGCAATGGCTCATTCAAATAAATTCAAACTTCAAACTGCAAAAAAATCATATTTACAAAAATTTACAACAATTAAATTAAAAAATTGGACAGAAATTTTTGAAAAATGCAAAAAACAATTGTTGAATCGAGCTGTTTAAGCTTGCAAACGGATGGCATTCTGCGATTTTGTAAATAACTCAAAACGTTCTTTGTCTCTCACCATTGTCTACTAGGTAGAGTTACAAGCTGATGTTAGTGCCAGTGCTTTGCAAAGTTAACGCCTTTCATTTATTACTCGTGAAGAGGTCGTTTTAAGGTCACGTGCTTGAAATAATTACTTTGAGCATTGTACTCTCAAAACTGCATAGGTTAAGGTGTAATTTGGTAAGTTGCCAATTAAGATTTGTCCTGTTTATGCCAATAGGATTTACATTGAAAAAAAAGTTACATTACATTTACATTTTCCACACATTTCCCAGAAATCTCATCTCTGAGATAGGAACTTCTTGAGATATTAATCCCTTCATCAATCTAGGACACTCAGAAAAAATTCATTTTTATTTCTACTTTGTCTCTAAGCTATATTTTTTTCCCTTCCATACACTTACTTTTTACGGTCTTTTAATTAAGTCAATTGCTTTAGCTTGTGGTCGACATTTTTTTATTGGCCATAGAAGGATTACTATATTTAAAAGATTTAGGAAATGGCCATTTGTGGGTTATAATTTTCAATACCCTTACATGTCAGAGTTTGCAGAAAACAAAACTTATGTCTTATAACTTATAAATTTCATGTTAATTATAAATCTTCCTTATAATAGAGTTTGCAGAAGACATTTATGTCTTATAAATTTCAGGTTAATTATACTTAACATGAAATTTGTTAGTTTTGTTCTCCGCATAACTTCCTATTAACTCAAAGTTCAATTTTAGATGTTGTTTTATTGTTTACATGACAATATTTATTTAACTTTTTTTTACAATGTTAAATCAGTGTAATATAAATGTTAATTTAACGTTAAGTGTTGAAATAATGTTTTTTACTCTCAAATGACATTTTTATGTTTCAACATTTTTTTTTTATAATTGTGTAAATAATGTTGAATCAACTTCTGTTTTCTGGGAAATTCCATGTTATTTATACATTTTGTTTTCCCAAACTAATGATTGAGATAGATAATAATCAAGAAAAATAGAAATAAATTTTACTCGATAATAGAGTTTGCGGAGAACAAAAGTTATGTCTTACAACTTATAAATTCCTTGTTAATTATAAATCTAACTTATATTTAACATGGAATTTATAAGTTATAAAGCATAAGTCCTGTTCTCCGCAAACTCTTATATTTGACCTGTATATAAATTAGTTTACTAAACCAAGGGGTTTCACTATTGGTCAGCAGATCCATTAGCACTAAATCCACCAAGGTTACCACAGGATGTGCTCTCGAAACACGGCAGCTTAAAGATAGAGCTTAATAAAGCCGAGAAGGTAGTAAACTTAAAAGTGATTTATTAATGATTACATCTGGCTTTATTTAAGGATTTATTCTTCTTTTAAGCATTTTTCATTCAAGGTAAATATGTTAGCATTTGATTTTTAATAAGGAAAAAGTGAAAAAGCTTTGGTTTTAAGCCTAACTTTAGGCTTAACGTGTAATGAGTTGTAACATTTGTGCTTCAAGTGTTGACACTAGTGTAATGAGATGAAAATGTGCATATTTTTCATTTTGTTGGCTAAATCTGCAAAGCAATTAACAAATGTTGCTGTTAATTTTGTGTGCTTGGAATCCAGTAATTAGTTTTCTTTGCCTGCGATATTGATTCAAACCAGGAAAGATGAAGCCAATTTGAAAACCTAAAGTTCATGTGAAAATAATGCATTTAAAATCTTTAATCTGAAATCTTATTACCAAGTTAATGTGGAAAATTAACAAGAATAAAGTCTTTGACATTAATGATGAGATTGGTTCAATTTTAATTTTAGGTTCTCGTAAAATATTAGTAAGGGCGACTTAGAAGTTAAGTGACAAACTCAGATGGATAATTAATGAATGGAGGCAATTTTGGATTTTATAAATATCAAATTTCATTATGCTATTCTTGGGATTTACGTCAAATTTTATGTGAGTATGGTAATGGGAAGGGGAGCGTTTGCTGAAGACAAAACTTAGGTTTTATAACTTATAAATTCCATGTTAATTGTAAGTTAGATTTATAATTAATATGGTCAAATGGCTGTCTATGCGCGAATAGAAGGATGTGAATGGTTTTTGATCAAAAATCCATCAATGTAAATGAACCAAAAATGTGAATCTAACCAAAAATCAGAAAAACAATAGCAAATACGTCATATAGTACAATTTTTTGTGATTTAGGCCGAAATTTTTATTTTATTCTATTATATTTTTTGCACAACCCAACTCATCAGCACACATCAGGGAAGTGGTGATGTACTCTAATGAGAAAAGGTACCAGCCAATCTCCAGATTTTGAAATTTTAAAGGGTGGCAAACCTAGTTAATTCCCTTTAGTTAACTCAGTGGGGGTCACACAGTTATGCATTTTTTTGGATTACACACTCAGCAAAAAAGGTATAAATAGTCATATAGGTATATATAAGGAGACATTCTTATACTTTAAAGGTACAAAAGATATTCATTCTCATACCTTACACCTTTTTATACTCTTTTTGATGAGAGTGCAGGCATTTAACTATTAACCAACGATAACCTTGTTTAATGGGGTCATAAGTCTCCTTAAAATAAATTTGTGTTAACTTAGATACAAAAGGGGACTCTGACGTCAAGTCAGAACCTCCTCAAACATGGAATTGTTTGACGTGTGACTCATTTAGTGTACTGGCACAGCCCAGCTGATAAACTCTCAAAGGATAATATAGAATACTATAGAATGTTTCAAAAATTTCATAACATTCTACACACTCTTTCGAAAGTTTTTCACCTGGGAATAAATGGCATGAATGTTATAACCTTGCCCTCACATTAATACCTCACTCCAGGTTGCAAAATTAGTTAACAAAAGCACTAACCAAAACAGTAATCTTGTGATTAATGATTTTTATTACATCAGAATCCTTTTATCTAATATGATTTGTCATTAATTCAATTAAGAAGCAAAAAATATAGCTTCTTAATAAAGTAAAAAGCTATATTTTTAGCTTCTTAATTGAATAATGTAAAAGGTTATTTAAGTCATTTTAATGTTTTATAATTTAGAGAATACAGAGTTTGCAGAAAACAAAACTTATGTCTTATAACTTATAAATTCCATGTTAATTATAAATCTGACATATATTTAACATGGAATTTATAAGTTATGACACATAAGTTTTGTGCTCCGCAAACTCTCTATTGAAGAAAACAACACTTGACTTATTTATAAGTTGCATGACAAGTTTTAAGTTTAGTTTTTATCAAGTTGCTACAGAGCATTATTACAATACAAATATGTACTGTTTTGTTTACAATATAGAAAAATAATAATATTAGGTGAAGTACATTTGACCAGAAAGTTGTCTAGGTCTTATTCATATATGGTCTCTTTGTCAGTTGTTAACAGGCTGCCATGGCAAAAGGAAAACATAATAGGCTTAATCTAAGATTAGTAGATAAGGTAGTAAGGAAGACTGATCTCTATCAATCGATTTTGACTCCACGTGCAGAATTATTGTGTAACCTGACAGTACACTGTGAGGTCAATATAAGACCAAAAGATGTAGGTTTTGCAAGATGTAGGTTGAGTTGTGTTGTACTTTTAGAGAAGAAGAAGAAGTAAATTACCTGTTTAATAATTTAATTTCTTGACTTTATATGTTCATGACATTAAGTTTTGAAATTATTAGTATATTTAAGTTGTCTAGTCTGCTCAAGTACTAACAAAGAAATTGCCCTGCACTTACAGTACATTGTGATAAAATGTTATGAAATCTAGATGCAGTTGTTATTAGTTTTTGGCTGAAACTTCTCTGGGCGAAGAAAATCAAGTGGCATTCCTTCGGAGGGAAATTAAAGCTGTTGGTCCTGTGTTTGGAAAATTTTCCTGCACATTAAAGATCCCCAGAGCGGCAAAATTTACAGGGAGATGACTCACACCCCGAATCGGTGTTTATCCTTAATAGCAGAAATTAGGCCGATGTTAAACAAAATACCCAATAGTTAGTCAGAATTGAGGTAAAAAGTAAAATCCCTATTTACTTTTACAATTAATTATGCATAAATTTCAGATATTTGCATCAAATTATACAAATGGAATCTAAAGTCTGTCTTTGAAAGAAATGGAACCGCAGTGTCTCTTTTTCTACTTACTGGTTTAGACTTAATTGGATTCTATCGTGTAGTTTGATAGCAAATGTTTGTACAATTTATAATTTATATGTAACAAATCAATCAGTTTGCTAAGCAACTATGAGTGACAAACATGCCATCGTTCTTACCAACCGCTGACATGTTGGCATCCACTCTAGGTAATGGCTAATTGTAGTGCCACTGGTTAGTTTAATGGATACCTTCACAGTATAAACTTTTTTAATTAAAGTATATTAGTATCAGACAAGTTATAGCAATTTTAAATAACATAATTATGAGATTAACCACAGCTGGCCCTAAATGTAATTAAGTTATTTAAGTTGGGCAGTAAAGGATTGAACCTCATGGCATTGTATTAATAAATATTTGCAATTAACAACTTGAAAAACTTTTAATGTACAATCTAGTTTATTTTTAATAAAATTGCAACTTTCATAAGGAACCTGCAAAATTTCAGTTTAATGGCGAGTTTATGTAACAGTTTTTCTGTTAGAAATAATTCAATTTTCATTCAACATTGACTCAACATTTTTATGCTATAAAATTACATTTGATAAACATTGAAATAACATTGGTTTAGTACTGCAAGAAAAATTAGGTTTACAAAAATTTACAATAATTAAATTAGTTGTGAAGAACAAATGTACGTTACATTTACGGTTTTAAATGAACACTTTCTGGTAATTTTGTAAATACATAGACAACATTATTTTGCATAATTTAGAAAGCACAGGGTGCTTTGACAGTTCAGTTCTCAGAGGATATGATCACTTTAATGAAATGATCCATTAAGATGAGAAAGAAAATCTACCAACATTATTCTGTATGATGCCACATTAAAGCGGACACTCCACACCCTAAATTGGCCTGAACTAAAGCAATAGTCATAAATTATCAGCTTTAGGTCCATTAGGCCCATGATTCAACCCTTATTCTCGGAAAAATACAGAAAATATTAGTCAGGACCAGATGTTTCATCTGATTTTTTATATTGGGTGTGGGACACTGGTAATAATAGGTCGAGATAATTTCGTATAAAACATTGAAATTCATTCATAGGATTTTCGTTTTATTACTTCTAGAAAATTGACTTTAGTCTATGTTTATAGCTGAGAGAATTTAGATATATGAATTTTCAAACAGTAGTAAAATAGACAGGGAAAACAAAATTTATGCACTAAGGCAATAGGGACCAACCATATTGGATTTTTTCCTCATAGGAACCAATGTTAACTTAAGCTCGCTTTCAATAGTTTGCGGAGAACAAAACTTATGTCTTATAACTTACAAATTCCATGTTAAATATAAGTCAGATTTATAATTAAAATTGAATTTATGTATTATAAGATATAATTTATGTTCTCCGCAAACTACGAGAGAGTTTGCGGAGAACAAAACTTACGTCTTGTAACTTATAAATTTCATGTTAATTGTAAGTCAGATTTGTAATGGGAGTTTACGGAAAACAAAACTTATAAATTCCATGCTAATTATAAATCTAACTTATATTTAACATGGAATTTATAAGTTATAAGACATGAGTTTTGTTTTCCGCAAACTCTCTATTCACTTTAACATTGATTTTTTTTTAGTTTATTTTTTTAATGGCAGTAAACATGATAATCTATAATGTCTAAATGCACTATTTCTGTGCTATAATCGCTTGTAAAATTGGCTATAAAATCACCTTTGGTTGATAGTTGAGTTTTGTGTTTCATTTATTGAAGGTCTTGCTAAGGAAGGTTTTCACCACCATCAGATTAGTCTCATCTCGAATGACGTCAATTGCTGCTACAAGCCAATGAAAGACCTCGTTAAAGAGTTTGAGGCTAAAATTGTCTTTTTAGGGTTCTTAGTGCGGTCTTGGGCGGTGAAGAAGTGTAATCCCAGGTGCAAACACCCGTCAAGCTGATAGATAATAACAATTTCCTTCTTTTTTTATTTTATAAAAAATTAGAAAAATAGAATGAGAATTGATTATTTGAAATTGGTAGAAATGAAATGGAATTTTTTTTAAAAATTTTATTTTAGGGGGAAAAAAATTATTTCGTTGAAGACACGATTGGGAAATATTGGTATTTCACACTCAATGTATCGGAAGAAAAATTGACATTTGGTCAGAGGTTTATTTTTAGAATCTTGGGTGTACATGTGAGAACAAATCGATATTTGCAGGGATTTTTTTTTTAATTTTAAAAACTTTTAAATTTAAAAAAAAAATCAATTGAATTTTTTTTTTGTTGATAAAATTAACGACATTAATATTTCACACTTGATTACACAAAGCGCACCCTGAAAGTCGACTTCAGCAATGTTTTCATTGCGGGAAAGCCAACCCGAGTCATAGCGATTTTCAAAGTCACTTAATCGAAAATCGTGAGGAAATTTTTTAACATTTTGTTTATTATTCGAGAAATCCGCGACGTTTCGGTCAACTGGTATGAGTAAGCAAATTGAGAAAGCGCTTTTCTGTCAACACCGGTTTCCTTTTTCACTCTCGTGTTTGTTTTCACTTTTTTTTCCTTTTTGCTCTTATTCTCACTTTAAAAAAAGTAAAAAAAGAAAAGAAATTGAAAGAACATAGGAGGTTGGAACACTGCCATGGTGTCTAGTGCAAGACTGGTACCAACTTATACCTGCCACTCAAACTGCCCACAACATTTATTTGAAACTTGTTTTATTAGTTTATTTTGAAGTTGAAATTTATTTTCATTAGATAGGAAATTAAAATCGGCGTGTGGTATTTGGTTTCTTAAAGAGAAAGGATGGAAGGAAAGAATGAAGTTGAAGGAGATAATCTACATTTGATATGTCGTCATCGGGAAACGTTTTGAAGAGAATAAAAATGTCTTGTCGAAGTCTGACAGTGAGGAAATTCGATAAAATTGTTAATAAAGACAGGAATTGGGAGATATCTTTAATATAGGGTAACAATGGGAGATGGGGGTGTAACGGAAATACATTATTGCATGTTTCCTTGACGGCGTTTAGGGTTATAAGGATTTAAGCTTAATGGCACTTGAATGAAGGAGGTAATTATATTTTTGTTGAGAGGGTTTTTGCAATTAAGAAATGGTGAATTTATAAATTCCGAAAGAGTTTGCGGAGAACAAAGTTTATGTCTTATAACTTATAAATTCCATGTTAATTATTGAACTTATAAATTTCATGTTAAGATATGATTTTTATTTTCAACAAACTTTTAATTATGAAAAGATTTTTTTTTCCAATGCACAATTTTTAAAGTTTATTTAAGAGACTTTATGCAAAATGCATTTTTTCTATTTTCTTCTATTTTCCCCATGAGATTAAATATATAGCGTAGAATCTATTTAAATTTTGATTTATATTGCAATAAATCAACATTGCAGTATCGATTCGATATTGTAAAGAAATATGTTTTCAAATAAAAAATTCATAACCATTATAGAACATTTTTTTGTAATCTTGGAATATGTTAAGGTTTATTTATTAACAAAATGACACAGCCCGTTTAATCTTAAGAAATAAAAATAAAAGTGCATCGGTTTTCTTGAAAAGTGCGTTACACTTACTTCAACAATAAATTAAATATTTTTCAAGTAAAAAACAAGATCTCGTGAGAAAAACTTAGTAAACCCAGAAGGTTGATTCAGCATTATTTACACAATACAAAAAATATTGAAACAACATTAAAATGTCATTTAAAAAACATTATTTCAACATTTAATTAACATTTGATCAACATTAGCTGGTTTATTGTGTAATGCAAGAACTGGTATTTTATACCATATTTTATTTATCAGCCTCAGTAACAACACTGGAAACAATTTGCCAAATGGAAACTTATTCATTTAATACCTAATTAAGTCTTCTTTTTAAACGATGAAATATTGATTATACGTCTGAAATGAAAGTGGAAAAATTTTAATGCCGTAAACTCGTTAAATAATTGTCTTAATTCTCTCATTAAGTTCGAGATAAAAATGCGCGGAAAAAGATTTACGGCGAAGATTAAGTTATACCAGTTTATCCCTCTTCACACGAAACTACCTTCTTACTCATATCTTAGTAATGGATTACAAATAAAGATAACAGGCATTGTAACCATGGTAACTATCGAACGAATACCTGGTGGCCTTTTACTTAAGCCCCAATAGTCAACACGGGTTCCATCACGTTTAGTGTCTTTTTATTATGCATTCAATTTCACCTTGCTCAGACGATGATAAATGCCAGGTGGATGGATTTAATTAAAATTGCTTCTTAATGGAGGCAGAAAGACTTGATAATTAAAGTGTTCTAAGGTTAAAGGTAATTAAAAACGAGCCGTTTCGTTATTAATTACAAACAAATATTTTTTTCCCATTTTTCACTTACAACATCAATTCTCAGAGATTCGAGCAAAAAGTGAGTTTTCCAGTGATTTATTCATAAACGGCTACTGAAAGGAGTATAAAAAGGTGTAAGTGCAGAGTCATAATGTGGGCAACGCGTTTATAACTCAATAAGTCTTTATTTCTTCACTTGAACATGAGGAACTGCGACTCAGTTCAAATCTTTTTCTTGCTCTCGCACAAGCTTCGGCACAGCAATCCGAGAAGTCGTAAATTCGTCAGACCTCTCACTTCTCTATCTTCTAGTAAAATCCCACCGGGATTGGCTGAGTTGATCTAAAGTCCATGTCGGAAAGTAGGGAAGCTTGTACCTATCGGTGGTTTTAAATGTTGTTTGTAAAGGTGAATGTGTTGTTCGAAGTTCGGTAAATGGAAATTAAGTTTACTTTAGATTTTACTTGTTGTGGTTAAGCAAATTTAATTTCCAAAGAGCTACAGTAATAGAAAGTTTGCGGAGAACAAAACTTTTGTCTTGAAACTTATGCATTCTATGTTCATTATAAGTCAGATTTATAATCACGCACGTAATAATAGAGAGTTTGCGGAGAACTAAACTTATGACCTGTAACTTATAAATTCCATGTTAATTATAAGTTATATTTATAATTAACATGGAATTTATAAGTTA
>JAQIXT010000614.1:0-28574 GCA_034700445.1 Stenotaenia linearis | reverse complement strand
GCCATAGGATTGGAGGGTAACCACCTATTGCCTCGTTTTGAAACAGCACTGGGCACGGCCATTGTCTCGCCAGATCGCGTTGTGAAAAAGGCTAATTTCTTCATTCAAGTGAAAATTAATTAGTCAATCATTTTTATTTGTTATGTAGTGGGAAATAATTTGCATTTGATGAAAACACGAATAGAAATATTTTATTCATGAACGTTTAGCTGCATTCTGAGCAGCATTCTGGATACGGTTTTGTAATCGGCGATGTTTGTGGACAAATCGTCGGGTCTGTTGATCCACACCTACAAGTGGATGGAAAAATGAACATTTAATCGACGTTTAAGATAAAGAAATAAGAAATTATTTTATAATTTTAATTTTTACCTTAAGATTTCAATGAGCATACGTCCATTAGTTCTAATGCAAAATAATTCGCCGCATGTATTTTGAGTTTGTGCGGAAGAACCAATTTTCATTTCGGTTAGGTCAGTATAACGTCTTGCGCCTTTGGCAACGCCACAGTAATCGGGTTTACCTGAAAATAACATGGCACCTTCTTAAGCTTGAAATGAAAACAATCACATAATTACCCGGTACAGGTTCTGTTCTGAACAGGCCAGCTGCACCGTGGCTACGGCAACTCATTGACAACAAAATTGTGAAAGAAAACAATGAAACAACGTTCATTCTAAGTATCGTGTTTTTTAGAACGAAAATCGGGCTTTGACGTAAAGGTAAATGTTTTAAAAATAGCTTTAGGCAACAAACTTCCTGGTTTCTTGGCAAATGTCAAGGAAGTGTTTAATGTTTATGGATCAAACAATATTTTACTAAGTGTGATGAAATCTAGCGATAATTCTAGTCGTCGGGAAATGAAAATTGCTGAATTTATTTTGTTTTATTGCAACGATTCACTTTGTATTTAATTACAAATCGGACAACAGTCTGGATATGGTCTGGATATTTGATAAAAACCTTTCGTAGTAATTTTAATGACGATATCATTGATAATTTGTTTTTTTGTTGATTTTTTTCTCTTTGTTTTCAATTATCACAAGTTTCTAGAGAGATTTTTGGGAAAAAGCCTTTAATATTTGTTTTCCTCAAAGTCTCTAATAAAACAAGACATAATTTCGAATAAATTCCAAGATGTCAGTCATAGATTTATAATTAACATGGAAAATACGTTTTGTTTTCGGCATTTGCAAAGTGACTAATTAATGTGGTATTTATAAACTGGAAGACAGAAATGACATGTTCTCTGAAAAAAAATTGTTAATTTATTTGACATAACAGCCTAAATGCCATTCATTTTATTGGTATTGTTATCTGATAAATGCTGTAAACGATATTTCGAAATTTGTTCGAAATTTGATAAACAGACTGCTGCGCCTATTTAACCTTTAAATAGATTGCAAGTACGGGGTATTTTGATGTAAAAATCGACTTTTTGGATTCATTACTGATAACAATGAATTGAAGCATCTAGAATGTATATCACACTCAGATTTTGACAACACACAAATGGTACAAGAAAACATTTTGTATTGATCTGGTTTTCCTCAATTGTATAATAAATATTTGAGGAAGATCAGATTTGGATTTATTGATAACGCTAAGCTGTAGGTACTATATTCCTTTCTGATTCTTAAATATTAAGAAAGTGGTATAACAGAAACTACTTATATATGGTGGCGTGCAATGCAATCACAGTTACGTAACTCGTTGGTTCAACTGTACATAAAGTTTTACCCTGAGGTGCCACTTAGAAAAAAAAACAGCTGTTGATTGTTTCTTATCTCAGGTTTGATTTTTTATGTGATTAGAAAGCTCAGAGTGTATAGTTGTATTTATAAAATATTGCTTAATGTATTATTAATTGTATAAATATGTTTCACTACTTTTACTTCAATTAACCCCATTATTAATAATTATTCATCGCTGCTTACTTTTATATATATATATAAATAATACATAAAAAGATGTAAAACTGCATTTGACACCTTAACACCCGTATAAACTTAACAATTTACTGTTTCAGCTGATAAACGCTTTTGATAAGTATAAAAAGGAAAATTATTATGCAATTAAGTTATTTGTAGTTTTTATTAAATTAATACATTTATTTTTATTTTTATTTATTAAACATAAATTTCGAATCTGCAGTTTGTCAGAGTCGTAATTGACTCTGACAAACTGCAGTAATTCGGTAATATGACTAGCAATAACCAAAGTTGTGTAGGATGTTGTATGAGACTTGTAAACCACCATTTAGGAAAATACAAAGTTACAGTCAGGAACAATCTTTACTTTAAACTGTAAAGGGCATGATCTAAGGATGATAATGATGATAAGAAATAAGATATTTAAAATAGCCGTAATGAGACTTTGTGATGAAAATAATAGCAATGAAAAGGAAAAAAGATTTCATTCTGAACGCGAATAGGAAAATTTTAATTGAAATTGGCATGAAGTTGCCTCGGGTCTTCAATTCATAAAATTCATAAATTCCTCCTCAACTCGTGACTGAAATCGAAATTTATGCTCACTTGAAATGTACGATCACTTGATTCGCTTAAATTGCAAGTTGTTACCAGTTTAATACCGAAAGTGCATCGCACTTTCCTGTAACCACAGAGGTAAGGCCTTGATTGTCAGGTCGTTCAAGTGTTAGGTAATTTTATTTCTTAGAATTATAGCATTTGTAACAACGAACTAGAACACTTTAAAGTAAAATGAATCTACATCATCCTTAAGCTGACATTTGAAGTCATTAGTGTAAACTGTTTAGGCCGCAACAGCAATTAATTTAAATGCATGGAATTAATTTATTCGTGAAAGTATTGAAATCCGTTTGTACATCAGATATTAGTTATTTAATTGCAAATTGGACAGCGCACTGGGCATCTTTTCGTTAAGTCAGATGACAGTTTACACTCTGCAGGAAATATTGTTGGGCCACACCTGTAATTTGATGATGTTTACCTGACGTTAATGAAAGTTGAATAATTTGCAAAACTTACGTTTCCCTGTAAAGGCTCAGAGATCCAAATCCTTTTATGCACATTAGATTAGATTGCCACACCCGTTTTTCATTTGTTTGACCGAGTCAACTCTCAGTTCAGTCAGTCATCAATAGCACAGAAATCAGGTTTACCTGCGAAAATCGAGTGCATAAATTAACTTAACTTCATCTTTAAGCACTTACCAGGTACACTCTTTGCAGGAACTATAAGGTAGCGTCAGAATGGACGTGCGAACAGTTTGAAATGAAAATTATAGAAACAAAAACTAGAAAACACTTCATTTTGAATTAGTACAGAAAAGGATAATGAATTTAGCGTAAATTGCGTCGCCTTAAATTCGAATTTCAGGATTAAAGCCCTACAGACTTTTCCTTGTCATTTTTCTTCGAAATCATATAATTTATTTCATTTTAAAACGATCAACATTTTGATTTGCTAAAATAATGTTATTATTTATTCACAGTTTGCTCGAGGTACAAATTAAAATAAGGCGGAGCCACATGATATTTTAAAGTGTTAATCGACTTTGCATTCACTTCGAGGACAACAGTACGGATAAGGCAAACTTGTGTCGCCCGGAACCCGACAATTTCTGTCAACTACACCACAGCTGCAAAAAAACAATTTTGTAAAAATGGAAGTGCGAATTATCGAGTGCGAGTTTTTACCTGTTAATTTCCAAGTAGAGTTTACGCTTATGTTTTATACATCGCGCCTCTTTGCAATTCGGAAGAGGTTTTGATTCTCCAGGAGCTATGTACATTCTTTTCTTGGAATAGTAGCATTTGTCGTAACGAACTAATATATATTTAAATGAGAATTTTGAAGAAAAGTGTGTTTAAAAAATCTTACCTGCAGCTTCGCCGAACATCTGAGCTGATAAAACGCCGTTGATTAATACAAGAAGCAAAATCGAGATGCAAATTAACCTCATGTTTCTACTGTTGTGATCAATTTGATTTCACTTGTTTTGCATTGGGTGGAAACGGATACACCTACTAAATGCAGTTTCAGGAACTGTTTGTGAGTTTTGTTTTATTTATTGTAAACAGAAAACAGCAGTGAAAGTGAGCCAAACTGCAGTGTTCAAATTGTGAGTAAATTGCTTGTTTTTATCATTTATTTATTTATTTATTTATTTTTTACTGTTTACAAGACATTGCAGCTGTGAAATGAATACTTCCTCTTTGCTTAAAAGTTTGAAATCTTCCGGGTTTCAAGTTGATGCATTCACTTGTAAATTTGATTACTCCTGGCCATGCTGAAGATCGGGAATCTGCAATTGCACGATGATTACATATGATCTTATCAGGCGTCTGCACAGTAAGTTTGTTTTGCATTAATTCATTTCCTTCTTTAGTTTATTACTACTCATTATAATTCAATAATCTGATTGAATTGTTTGTCGACCCCTTCTTAAAATCTTTAAAATCCACTGTCGATTAATTATAGAAATGAATTTTCACATACTTGTACACAATGACCCAGATTAACTAGTAGAAGATACAGTTAAGAGCGCATGTGGTTGCTACAGCTGTAATCAACATTATTTATTGGGTTGTTTTTATGACGCAGGATGTTACAAACCCAAGCGATGTCGATTTTACGGTTCTAGTAATTATTTAATAATAACTTCGAATGCGTATAGGTTATCACACAATAATCTACAGATTTTGTACAATCAGATGAAACAATTAACATTTATCTACCACGATACACCGCACTTGACTTATCGTATTGGCAAACGCACAAAAAGCTTCCCATCCCTTAATTTTCTTGGAAGTTGTATCAACTTAAATCACTTTTCATGCTATAATCGATGTAACATCGTTTCTACATGGCAACAATCAACGTCGGAAGTTCTTAGTCACCTTTACATATGTTAATTCCTCGCTGCTTATCATTGTGACGTAGATTGCGAATGGAGGAAAAGAGTATAAAAAAAAAACTCAGTTCGCTCGTAGTGCATTATGGGTTGCCTTTTTATCTGGACCGAGTAGGATTGTAGAGCTTCAGCCCTTGACACGCGTTTGCTTCTCACTGCCACACCCAAGTAAAATCACTAAGGCAACAGTTTCTAATTAGTCCACAAGTAAGTAGACGTTCACTAACTCGTATGAATGTCCGTGAAAAGTGAAAAAATGTGTTAAAACCAAAACAAGATTCAACTTAACTTTGCTTTCACGATTCTCGCAAAATAACCTCGGGGCGTTTCTCAGTGAAAATGGCAGAACTTCATTACGTTGATTACGTAAAATTAATCAGCTCTGACCACGAAGTTTCATGTTAATTGGTGTTATTTTTCAAATTAATTTCAATTCAAATTCGTTTGTTAACGATCTCAATAACACTTAAACGAAAGCGATAAATTCCCATTAAATACAAATATAACTTTTATTTATACACTTTTTTGCGCACCTTTTTATAAAGAGCTTTTCCGAGCAAGAAAAGAGTAAAAAAAAGCCTTGACCCGTTTGGGATTTTATTTTCGAGAATAGTAGTTTGAGTCCCAGCTCAAGCGCACCCCTGTAGACATCGCAACAAGTGGACGAGTCGCGAGTGGCAATGACGTTGGTGACATGTGTGGAAGTGACCCAATGGCTGAAAAACGATCGATGCATTAATTCATTGAATACGGAAACGAGTTTGTTTATTAATGAATTAATTTTGTTTATTTCCAGAGAAAAATGGCACAACAACCGCAAGCGACGGTCATCATGACCCCGGTGATGGTTTTCGGTCCTCGACCCGCCAATTTACAGTGTCCTCACTGTGGAGCTCAGATAGTTACCCAAACGCTACCACACAACGGACTCATCACTTGGTTGGTGTGTGGAGCTCTCTGCCTCGTCGGGTAATTATCTTTAGTCATTTTTTTGTAATATTAATAGGAAGTTGCAATTGCAGACAATAATGGTTGTAATTGGTTCAGCTGTGGACCAGATGACACAAGACTGTGTTACTTTTCCCCCTGTAGAATTTGAAAGGATTGCTATTCTTTTTTTGTTATTTGAAGCCGGAAGAGAATTGAAAAGGTTATTAATTTGTTCGACTTCCGGTTTTAGATTGTTGTTATCGAATGGAAAAGAATTTGAATGATATTTCTTATCATGTGACCGTTGTTGTTAATTGCTAGTTGTAAATTGCTAGTTGTGCTAGTTTATTTTTGTTATTTTTGTCGGTTTAAATGGATCAATTATAACGATCAAGTGGCGCAACGTGCGTGCTTTTAAAATGCAACAACAAATATCTTTTTTCGATGTAATAGATTGAATAAGTATAACGTTGTCTGATTTTACCGATAACTGAACTTCGCATGCAGTTTAATTGATTGAGGCTAGTAATCGTAAATGTAGATGATTTTTTATATTTTTAGTGAAAATTTTGTTGTAGAAATTAGAAAATAGCTTTTTCAGCTTTGAAATTGATCGAAGTGACAAAAAAAAATGACAACTTTGTAAATTGATCTCCAGAGATCGAAGTTGTTGCTAGTAAACAAAGTAGCATATAATAAATACAATTGATGGCGTAGAAAGTTTAGTTTTTCAATTATATTGTGTGGAAATTTCAGACAGATACTACGGACAAGAATTTTAAGTTTATTTTGGGACACTAAAAAAAATGAGCGGAAAAAAAGAAAGAAAAAAACTCAGAAATGTAGTCAGTACAAAATCGAACGCATTCTTTTTAAAATGTACGTAATTTTCTTTCAGTTTTATCATTTTTAAAATGTAACAGTTTACTGTATTATATATTCAACGCCCCTACCTCGATAATCAATTCAGCCGTAAGATAATTTATGGCTCCGTTACTACTATGTACACGTGGTTCGAGACATGTGCAAGTGTATTCGTCACACCCAGTAACTAAAACATCGTTACGTAACCCATTAATGCTGGTGCATTCTTAAAAGTTCATCTGCAGATTGAAATGTAATCATGTATTTAATAATGGGATTAAAATTCGTTTGAATTTTATAAAAGAAAGTAAAAACGGAAATGAGATTTGTTTTTTTTTTCTAAATCGAAATTGAGTTCTCATTCTGAGTGTTTGAATGGGAAAAGAGAATTTGAAGTCAGTACCAATGATTAATAACAGCTTACAATCGATTTATGTAAATAATGCAGTGTTGTAAACTGTTATAATGGTTGCTAGAAAGCATTAAAAGTGTGGAATTGAAGGGGCGGTTTATCAAGCTGGGCTGAATTTCAGAGACTTCACACGTGACGTCATGGGCAAACTAAATTTATACTGCCCAGAGGTAAAAATAGCTGAAATACCCCATTATATGTTGCAAATGGTTCACCTTTTCCCCTTACAACCGAAGGTTCATAATATTTTAACTGTAATCAATTTATCATATTTAAATTGATGGTGCAATAACAATTTTTCTCTTCAAATTTACTTTACAGAATAATTTTGCAAATATTTGTGGTAGGAAATGCGTACCGGAAGTGTAAAAAATAAGAATTTTGAGAATGTTGGATATAATTTATATGATGTGCGATCAAGAGGAAAAAGTTAATTCTTAGTATAGAATTAAATTCAAACTATTGTTTTATGTTATTTAAGGGACCATTAATGTCATGGATTTAAAATTTATGTACATTTAGAAATGCATACTTACGTAATATTAATTACCTAAATAAAAATGCATTTGTAATTAACTAAAAAGCAGGTGACATTCATAAATGACGTCATAATATTGCCAACGTGTAAATTGGAAACATTACATATTATTTATATGAACTTCAGAGTAATCACCTGTTAAAAACATCCTTAAATAATAATTTATATTCCTGCTCGTTGTTTTTCATCAATTGCAATTACTGGTGTCAACTAACATCCTTTATTTGTTATTAGGTGCGGCTTGGGTTGTTGTTTAATTCCGTTCTGTGTACCTGAACTCCAGGACGTGGATCACACCTGCCCGAACTGCAAAAACATGTTGGGATCTTATCGAAGATGCTAAAAATACAGGAGGACCAGAAGACAAGATAAAGGAACACTGTGTCAACAGAGATCTTTACCAGATCTAGAATATACTCAATGAGTTTATATTTTAAATAAAACAGCCATTTCAAAATTTCTAATCACAATCTTTTGAAACAGATATACCGTATTGAGTGTTCTAGGTGTGTTTATTATCTCGATTACTTAATTTTTGATGATTTACTTGATTACTATTACAACTTCAATTTTCTAAAATCAATTATATTATCAGAAGTAAATAAATGTATCACGTTTAACATTTGATTCAAGTTGATTTTATCCTTATCACTCAATGACGAAAATACATTTGTAATGAATTTAATTGTACACATGAATTGTTATCTTTTTAAAGTTTATTTACTTCTGAATTAATCAATTTACATGTAAATGCTATTTACGTGCCATTGTATTGAAATCATTTTCGTTCAAGTATATTGAACCCATAAACCGTGATACTCGATATAAAAATAAAAATAAACGAATCATAACAAATGTCTTTAAGAGCAAGTTTCTGACACGTGGTCCTTCCCATCATTCTTCCGCTGCCAAACAAGGCCTTGGAAATGTTTACCTTGGAGAAGTTGTTTCGAGGTCGCATCTAATATTCAAAAAAAGGACCAACTGCTCACATTTCAACGAGTTATACAACAGGTAAGTTGAAATTTAATCCTTTCATCGAACCTGTAATTATAATTAAGGAAATTGAACGTCAACTACCAATTTTTTCTAATAATTAAAAGGTATATAAAAAGTGACGTTAAAGTTCTCTATGTATAGAAGGGATTATTTTTAGATGATGCAACATGAGAAAAATTCAAGATCGCTCGAACTGTTTTGCGCACTAACTAGTTAATTAACGAGCGTTTTCTTAATTATCCGACCTAAACGAAGTCGGATTGTTATTTAATTTCCGGTGCGCCTTTGATAATTTTTAGGGTTGGTCCTTATCGATATGATTGACGTAAAACATGTTGCTCGAATTGCATAATCGAGGAGGTGCTGCCATGTTGACCTAGTCTTGTTCTTTATTTATTTATTTGCTTTCTCCACACTTTGAAGAGTGCTCGTGGAAACGCAACCATGGAGAAGAAATCGTCTAACATGTATCCGCAGTTTACACCTGTGATGAAGGAAAAAGAAGCCGAGAGACTGCGAGTGCCTGTAAATGCCAATCCTAACGAAGTGATTTGTCCTTATTGCGGTGCCAGAGTTGTAACAGATATCAAATCAAGAGACGGTCTTGCTACGTGGTTGTCTTGTTTGGCCTGCTGTTTGTGTTGGTACGTGTTGTTTGTTTAGTTAATTTCGAATTTTGAAATTTGAGTTGAAATTTTGAGTTTTTTAATGGGAAATTGAATGCCACTAAGTTTCTTTAAGCTTACATGGGCATCGAAACTGACATCATTTGTAACTATTTTTGACGTAAGTTGCATGAATACAGATGTGGGATAGAGGATTTAAATATTCTTTTTATAATATTTGACCTACAAAGTTTTGATGAGGTAATCATGGCCATATTTGGTCAGCCAAATGCTTAAAAGATTTGGGTTAATCAGATTTCTAAAGTAAAACATGAAAATTCAATAAACAATGCTGGAAATAATAGAAATTAATTTTTATTGCTGTCTACCCACGTAAATACTTGATTTTTAATGCCAATATTGACGGCAAAGTAAAATTATCACTACAACTGTCAAATGTAATGAAATAATACTTAGTTTTGATTTTATTTTTATTCTGTCCCATTTGAGTGTTATTCCCATTAAAACTTGTTTTTTCTCTCCAAACTTGTGTTATTGACCAATTGACCAAGTCCCAGTTTGTCCTTGACCGTCTACTAAGTTTAGAAGTTTTATTTACTAAAAAAATCACGATTTTTATTTGTTTTTCTGTACAGTTGTGTTCTTGGCTGCTGCTTAATCCCATTCTGCATACCACAACTGTTGGACGTGGACCATTACTGTCCAAACTGTAAAAACCTCGTCGGCGAGTACAAACCTATTGGTAACTGATGCTGTAACCGTTACAACATCAGTTTTTGAGGCCATCTATTGAGGACAATGGAATCTCTTTTGTGCCAACTCTCCATGCAGCCATGAAATCTAGTGGCAGATGGGGCAAACTTTCATTTATTTGCTTTTTAATTTATTCTATAAAAGCTTTTACGTTTTATCTCTTTTCTCAGCCAAACTAATGCAAAATGATTGCTATTTTTAAAATTTTACGTTATTGTTCAATGACCTATCTATTTATCATTGTTTCACATTTTAATGGTTATAAATTGATAATGAGTTTCATGTAAATTTACAAAACAAACTATCAGCGTATGAATAAACATTTATATAATGACAGAAAAGAAAAGAAACCGAAACCTCGTTATTGCAACTGATGTGTTGTTAATCCTTTGTTTATCGGCGCGCTGAATCCGTTGCCATGACAACTATTAACGCTAGGCGAACGATGACAGAAGCTAATTAATGAACAGCCAATTATTGGATGGTTTGGATTCATAACCACAGAGATAATTAATGACTAAATCCTTTGTGAGGATGGATTAACAGATTAATGAGTGGGTATAAAAAATATTTGTTTTCAGTTCATTTTCCACGGATTATTAGCTAATCTCCATAATAAAACCGTGTAATAATTTCTAATTAAGCTAAAGTTTTCCTTTTAATGATACTTTGCAAGCCTCATTTAATTTTTTTTTATTTCGTTTTGTTTTTATTCCACTTTTTCCTTTTGGAGAAATCAGTAATCTCATGTTATTAACATCAAACTGCAAGTAGCGCTATCTTGAGTTAAAGTTGTTGTCAATGTTTCGTGCCAACTTGAGATTTGATGACGTCAATAAAAAGATTTTGATTCAAGCGGCAGTTTGATTGTAATGGCGGCGTTCAGTACTCCGTTAAAGTTGAAGAAATTTGTTCGTTTCGCTGCATGAGGATGCTACGACGGTTGAAATATTGAACCTGGTGATTATTTGAATCAGGTAAAAATGTAATTTAATGATAATTTCCTTTTATGAAACAGTGAGCAAGTTTTTATTCACATTTATTTACATTTTTTTTAGGGAATCTCGTACAACCGTCTCAACTTTCGTTATTCGCTTTCACTGTAAGTAATAACACGAGTAAGAACTCATCTATTACTTTTATTCTTATTAAAACACAAAAACCTTGATTAAATCGAGTTTTAAACTTGCACAGAAATAAAAACCAATTTCTTTAATTTGAAAATTAAGCCTAAATGTTGTAATTTTTTGAAATTCGAGAAAAAAGACGATTTTTCTCTAATTATCTTCTTTTCTCTAATTATCTAGATTTCCCTTCACCTCCAATTTCTATTTTTTAAATCCCATATGTTTTAAAACAAAACCAGGACCATTTTGAAAGGTGTCAACTTAGGTGAAGTTGTTGCAAATTTTAAAAATTTATGCACTTTAAAAGAGTCTGCATTAGTTATTGTACGGGGGTAATTACCTTTTTCCCAATAAATGGTAAGATATGGTGCGAGTAACTAGATTTGGAAAAATGTTATTATAATCAGGCTTCACGGAGGGTTGGGTTATAGGAGTGGAAGGGAGAGTTGAGTATGGCTGACAATCATGGGTCCATTAATGGCGTCTCATTAGACGACATACTCTTTATCATTTTCATTTCTCCTTTTTTTTTCTTCTTTCCTTCAATTTCACTTTGAAATGCTTTAATTAGCTGACAAGTTGAGGGGAAAAAAAAGAGAAAAAGTATAAAAATTGCACAAATCTTTCTGTTTCTCCTTCAATCATGCAATTTGATCGACATTTGTTGTAATTGCGATGTAAAAAATGGAATTTGGTGAGTAGACGGTACATAATAAATAATTAGGTCAATTTTTACGCATGCCTCAAATTTTTCTATCTTTAAATTATTACGACTTGTATAAAAAATAGTTTTTGAAAATCATTAAAATAAAATTAAAAACAAGAGAAAAAAAATTTAATATAAAAACAATTCTGCTGTTTACATCAGAAGAAGTCTTCGCAACAATAAAAATAGGTTTTAAAAGAAATATGTGCAAATGTTGTTGTATAAGTAAAAATTTCAACGATAAACTAATTTTTGTAAGAAAATTCTCTTTAAGAATCTAACATTTTATAAATTCCAATTTCTCAATTACTTTAACTCCAAACAAATTGTAATTTATTGAATTTTCAATCTCGCCATCATAAACTCATACTTTTAACTTTGGCCAACAGATGGCAACACGAGTCTTTCTTAAATTTCCCAACTCCACAAATTTAACTTTTATTTCCTCTCTTCAGATTATCCACATAACCCAATGGAATCTCAACACCGAAGCATAAATCAACTTCCAAACTGACCAACAATCAACCCAACCATATTGAATTCCAATGCAAAGTACGTGAAGCTTAACATTTCTTTTTATTTTTCAGTCAAGGAATTTTATTGTACCGAGGTGCATGTGTGCCCAACCATTATTTGTATCCTTAATCCTCTGATGTTGACCTGGCCTTAAATTTATACGTAGCATTGGCTCTCCTTTCTTTGGTTAATCCGAGTGGTCGGTTGGATGTCACCCTGAGTGTTACATATGAGGCCCATAGGCCTCTGATTTGTGGCCCAATGAGAATCGCTAGAAGGGGATCAGCACGAGGACGCCACTTGACGATCCTCATAAATCAGTGGACATAGATCTAAGCCTAAGGGTCAACACACAGAGCGCTGCAGAATTTGGTAGACGAATAAAAAGTGAAGGGGGAGTTAATGATATTGGGCAATAGACACTCTTGAGGAAATACACTTTGGGATCTGAGCAAAACGAAATATGATTGAATTTGAGCTGGGAGATCAAGCTCCTGTAATGGATGATTGAGAGTGTCAAAGTGTTTGTCGATCTGAATTTTATTGCATCATATAGCAAAATTGATGTATGGAATTATGTCTTTATAGTAACTTAAAAAATAAGAATTTTCTTGGGTTTAGCTATAGTGGATTCCGATTATTGGGCCATTGGTTATTTGGTACAGTCGTTTATTTGAGACAAATGCTGCTCAATTGGGACAATGACTGCTAGACAGTAGACATGTGGAGGTCATTGCTGAGTAAATCATTACTATTAGTTATCGCAGGCTCAGTCGGTAGAGATGATTAAAATAGTATAGTAATTTTTTAATTTTTTTATAAATATTTACAGTAGACACTCGATTATCCGGGGCAGTCGGGGAATTGACTGCCACGGAGAATCGAATTCCAGGATGATTCGCAAATGTGAAGTTATGCATTATTATTATGCAGCATTATAAGCATTAAGATTATGTATTAAACACATTGTATATACAAAAGTACATTCAGCAAATGTGTTTAAAGAAATGAAAAAGAGCAAAAAAAAATTGTCTTTGCATCACTCGTGAAAAATTTGAACTTCACTCGTGTGAGACTTTATCTAAGCTGAAATAGATATCTGACGTATTTGGCAGTGTTTTTATGCAATTGAATTTAAATTTGGTCACTTCAGAGCCTAACCTAAAATTTTAGACCCGGATAATCCAATTACCAGATTATTTGCACACATAATCGGGAGTCTACTGCTTGATAAGTGTTTTTGATAAATATTTTTCTTTGTTCTGTTCCAGAATTGATCTAAGTATTTGTTGCTTAATAAGTGTGATCTTTTGTTACAATGAAACAAGAGGCAATCTACCTCTTTGACTCTTTGTAGTACTTGCATAATTAGGGCAGCCACTTAATTGAGCCAAAGTGTTCTAGGCTTGATGAGGGCCCAATTAACCGGAATCCACTGTATGTTTTTGTGGTTGCGGCCTTTATTTGAGGGCAGCCTGCAATCAATAAAATGGTGATTTGGGAAGAAGTGTTTCAAAATATTGGTGCATTAAAAAAGAGAATGCACTTGTATTTGTTATCATCAAATAAGTACTGCAATAATGAAGCATGGATATCTTTAGGCTAAATTTTCATGTCTCCCACTTGACTATCTTTTGTTTGCTGTTATGCTTTCATATAAACCTCTCTCGAGAGTTCAACAATACACTGAAGTGAATATCCACTCGCGGCTATACCCTTATCTTAGTTTTGGATTCTAACAACCAACTTTACAAAGTTCATAACCAGTTTGAAAAGTTTTCTTTTTATTACGCAAATATTGCACTTTAAGCAGTTATGAATTTGTGGTGTGTGGATGTTTAAAGACTTGAACTTATAAATTCAATTTTAATAGAAAATTTACAGAGTTTGTGGAAAACAAAACTTATGTCTTATAACTTATAAATTTCATGTTAATTACATGTCAGATTCATAATAGAGAGTTTGCGGAAAACAAAATTTATGTCTTATAACTTATAAATTCCATGCTAATTATAAATCTAACTTGCATTTAACATGGAATTTATAAGTTATCAGTCATAAGTTTTGTTCTCCACAAACACACTAATTAGAGAGTTTGCGGAGAATAAAACTTATGTCTTGTCTTATAACTTATAAATTCCATGTTAATTATAAATTTAACTTGTAATTAACATAGAATTTATAAGTTATAAGTCATAAGTTTTGTTCTCCGCAAACTCTCTAAACTCTCTATTACCGCGGAATCTATAAGACATCAGTTTTGTTTTCCGCAAACTCAAATAACATGGAATTTATAACTTACAACATAAATCATAAATCTGGATCTCCACAAATTAACTATTAGAGAGTGGAAATTCTGATGTATGGTATTCTAAGTTATAGATTGCATATCAAATATAAATCGAACATATAATTAAATGCAGGTCACCGCAAAGTGTCTTTTGTAACTAATTCATAACAGCAGAGTTTATAATTTCATATCTGAAAAGTTGAAACTCATGTAAAATTAAAAAACAGTTTGAAGGTAATGGGTAGGATAAGCAGACACATTTCATGTGTCAATAATAGTTGGTATCATTGGAAGTTTATCCGTACCCAAGATGCTTCACTGCTCTTGATGTATTAAGTTTGACAATCCACAAGGTAGATTTAACTTAAAAAGTTATGTGAGGCTTAAAAATTGATACAAAAACCTAGGCGTGTGTAAGAGGGGGTGGGATTTTTCAAAATACAATCTCTCCCCACTGACAATGCCACTCAAACACACAATAAAAAATATAAGAAAAAAGAATGGTGTTTATGGACCAGTGGGTGTGCCTATCGAGAGAAAACACAAAGAATAAGTCAGGTGTCAATGTTTATTGACATTTGGTTGGAAATAACATGTCTGTTTACTCATGAGTGTCAGCTGAGAAGGCAAAGTGGGATGAAGTTAATAGATAAGTGTATCAGTGGTTGCTAGTGAGCAATTTTTGTTAAAAAGTTTGATCTTAGGGTTGACTGGGTAAAGAAAGTAATGGATTGTTCATTGGGCAGTGAGGTGATGAATTTTTTTTAAATTAGTGAGTTGGTGTGGAATTGTTTAAGTGGTTACAAATTTAATATATTTCATTAAACTAATTATTCAGTTTTAATTTGATTTTCTTTAAATGAATTTGTATTGCAGTGAAGTAATTTTGTAGTCGAGTAAGTTGTGAATTTAAAGTTGTCAAGTGTTTAGTGCAAAGCAAACATTGAAAAAAGTTAAATTATTTTGCAATTATATTAAATCAACGTTATTTAATTTTTTCAAGTTCTAAGGAAATAGCAAGAATGTATAAGTGGGAATGGATTCAGTGTTAGCCGAGTTTGAGCTTTACTTTTGTATTGAAGCAACAAGAATTTAGTGTCTTACACATTTTAGATGCAGCACATTTTCAGCTTAGCATTTATTTTTGTCTCGCAAAGACGTGAAGTTAAAACCGAAGTTTATTGATTTGTCAAAGCAAGAAAATAAAAGGAAATCGCAGCATCTTTTCGTGTTCTATAATTAACTACAGATACAAGTCGTCAAATGTAACGGTTGTAACAAATCTGCACTTAGGCCTATCATTTTCCCTGATGCCTGTCTGAGTCGAAAGTTGTAGCAAAACCGGAAATAGAACGGATCCAAGCGGAAATGAAGATGTTGAGCCTGTGGCATAGACTGGGGGTTGAAAAAGTTGCTCTTAAAGAAAGAGGTAAGAGCATCTTAATTGCACGTGACAACGGAAAGAGAACACCATCGTCTAAGAGCACCCCTCAAAACGTGAACGACAAATGAAAACACGCACGTAGAAACGCACGCATCGAATAGGATGTGTACAGGATAGTAAGTGTGGAGACGCGAGCTTTAAAGTTGTTGCTTTGATGAGTGGACTTGAACATCAATAAATAATGGCGTCCACTAAGTGTAATCTTTTGCGCAGCGATAAGGAGTCGCTCATTAATTCATTGTGCACAAATATTTATCAGGCTGCAAATTTACTTCTCAATTTAGTGCATTTGTAAATCACTAGCTAAATCATGTTGATGTACAGCGAATTCTCGGTGGGGGAAAAGAAATCAAAATTTGTTTTGTTTTAGCGACTACTTATTTTTCTGTCAGTGAAGTTATTGAGTTAATTTTTTTTTGTTTTTAGGTAATTTGGTGCAGAGTATGAAAATATTTTTGCATCTATGGTCAAGACCTTCAAGAAAATACAAAATGGTGATCTTTTTTAAAAGGTATTTTAATTTCCTTTATTTTATTTTTTAAGAGAGTTGAAAATTCCCATACACTTCTATAGGAATGGGTAAATGAACTACAACTTCCCATTAAACCTAGAAAAAAATTCATATTAAACACTGGAAAACACTTACAGAATAAATTTGGAATAAACGAATAACAAAATTAGCGTTTATCAAAATTAAAATGACAAATTAAATTGGAACTTTTATAATTAGTTTATTCAAATTATATAAATCTCTTATTTTTTTCTCCAGCGATTGAGAGTTTGGGAATTTTCAACTGGATTGACTTTTGGAATTCTGAATCTGAATCTGATTTTTCCGATCACGAGTGTACAAAAATTATTACGAATAACAGTCGAAAGAGATGCTAACTAATTGATTTCAAGCAAATGAAGGCAAATACTGAATAGCACTGCAGATTGTTATTATAATAATACAGAATTTTCCTCTGATGACGGAGTGATTTAGTCGTTGCGAATTGAACAATGCGGATAATGATGTGGACATTAGAAAATCAAATAATAGTGTCATTTTGTATTTTCGGTCGATATTGCATCGCGTCGCTGATGAGGTTTGTCGATTAATTAGTGTGAGCGCCGCCAGATGGCGGTCCAAAGTTGTCGCATGCAACCCCATTGTCTTATCACCGATAATTAGCCGAGGCCAATCATGAGATACTGCTTTTCATTATCCATACAGCTTCACCTAATGATTCTATTTAATATCCTCAAAATTCCAAAATGGCCGACCGTCTGCAGTTCCCAAGAGTCGAAGAGACTTAAAAAATTGCAAAGAATTTTCTGTAATTATTAATTTCTCAACTTTTTTACATTTTTTTATTCACGTAAGAAAATCAATGTAGCGTTAAATGACGTTACACATGGTGATTAGAGAAACTTCTTTTTATTTATTTATATTTAACGTAATTTCAGTTGAGTTAGACAGCTGTCTAATCATTTCAAAGAAAAAAAAACTTTTTTTTAAAAAAATTTTATTTTTTCAGGATTTGAACTTTGAATTTTTCCTTTGAATTTTTAACCGGTAAAGGAATTTACGTTAATGGTAATGGACATTTCCATTAGCGTAAGAATATTAAATAAACTCTTATAAATCTTTGTATGATGGGGAAAATTCGGGAAAATTGGATTTAATAGAAAAGAATCGAAAATAATTTTAAAAAATCGTAATGTTGGTTTAAACTGATAAAACAAGAGTCGTTTCTGTGGAAACGACATTCGTTCCCCACCATTTTTCTTTCGTTTACTTTTCTCACTTTTTCCGTTTTTTATCTTTTTTATATTTTTAATTCGTATTGTTGTTGGAGAGGCCCCTTGTTGCTTTTCTCTGGCGATTAGCCGGTCGGGTTAATTAGCAAGAAGAGACGTGTTTACTCGAGAACGCGTCAAGCATGTGTCCAATTAATGCGAGCGAAATTGGCGCGAATTAATTCCCATCTTGGCTCCCTGCGTCCCAAAGCCTGACATCTACATATGCCAATTAGGCCTAATTGAGACGCATAAATAATGTCCAACTTACCTTTTGCCCACCGACTGGTTCCTAATGAGGCAGCCAATTATTTCACGACGACGTTATACGCCAAAAATTGACACTACTAAGAGGAAAAAAATGCTTTTCAAGCAGATGAGACGCTGATTAAAGTAGGCCTCAAACCAATTAGACAAAAGTTTGTCATTTCTTTCGATGTCTTTTATTCGGGTTTAATAATGCCGGATAAATTCCTTTTTGGGCCGATTTTAATTTTTTTTTTAAATTTTGTTTTTCAGATTAAAATGGATAATAATGGAGGATGGTGATGTTGCAAGTAAGTGTGGGTGTTGTTTGGTAGTTTGTAGAGAAATTTAATCTTTTTTTAAAAAATTTATTAATTTTTTTGTTGCTATTTTTAGGTTTGTTGCAATTTGTGAAGGAGTGACGAAATTACACGTGATATTTGAACCGACTTGTATGGATGTTTAACGTGAAGGAAGAATGCTAATTAAGAAAACCAATGAAAGTCAACAAACTTCATTTATAATGAAAAGAAAAACCAAGACATGAACAGGTTAAGTGAAGATTGTTGTCTTTTAGTTTTTTAAATATTTTATTTAGGTGTGGTTAAGACTAGGTTTAGAATAAGGCAATAAGCTTTACCGGCTTAGTGAAAGACATAAAATCAAAAACTAAGTTTTAAAAAAAAAGTCTCGACTCTAAGAAGTCCATCTTAGATCATGCCAGTCATCGATTATCCAGTAAAGATAGTTCTGCTCAGTCAGTTTCAACAATGTTGAGAATTTTTTTGAAAATTTTTAATAAAAATTTTTTTTTGAAAATTTCGATTTAAAAATTGTGAATTTAAAAATTGAATATCGGGTGATTTATTTTTCGATATACGTTTTTGATTTTATGGGAATTGTTATTTGAGTCGGTAACTAAACCTAAAACCCCAGTTAAACCTAAATCTGACCCTCTGGAATTGGTTGGATCAAGTTCGAAATTGGAAGTTGATTTATCTTCCTTCAAATACCTTAGCTTCGTGTTTAGGTCCTCACATTTCTGCTTTATTTTATCAACAATAGAATTATTTCTCGGAATTTGAAATTTTGAATTTTATTTTTACAGTTGATTTCCAAAATTAAAAAAAAATCAATTACGAATCTACCGACTTCAGATACGAAATTCAACTCGAACGCACAGCTTAAAAGAAGGTAAAATACAACGCTCTCTGTAAAATTACTTTATCAATTACACTTGATTAAAAACAGAAGAAACAACAGCAAAACAAACAGCTAAAAATACTTAATTTTCATTTCCTCTCGCTAGATGGTCTCGCATTCACACATCGAGTTGCAGGTGGCGAGTCCCGTTCCGTTCTTCGCCAGACTTCTTCGGTCCTGATTCTTCAATCAACTCAGTCTCAGGTAGGATTTAATTTACTTTACATTCCCGACAATCAAAAACCCTTTGATTAAACCGTTCGCTCTCGAACACCAACAAATCGATAAACAATCCCCACAAATGACGTCGTCTAAAACCACGTGGTCTAAAATGTCGGTCACGACATTCCAGAAAAATTCAGTTTTAACCCTTTAATTTAAAAGTAGAAAACAATTTGTTATTTTCACCGCGCAAACTCGACCCTTTCGAATTTTCATTATTTAAATTTTTACTGAAAATTTGTTTTTTCCAAATTGCGTCGTTGAATTTCGACTTTTGGTGTAAGCAATTCTTATCCAGAGCCGTGAGGAGGTGGGAGGGGGAAGGGGGGGTGGATGGATGGACGGTGGCGTTCCTTGTTAGCAGCTGAACGTCGGGGGTGGGCTGCAATCCTCTTTGCCTTTCTTCTAATGGAAGGCCCTTGTTGGCTGGAGAAAGATCCACAGTGGACGGAGATCGCGCGCGCGGATTGCCCCGCGGGAAAGATGCTGAATTTATTGGCAGGGATTAGCTTCACCTGCTTCTAGCGCTGGAGGCCCCTCGCTAATGGCCAGTGGGGTCAGAGGTCGAGTGAACTATGTAAACGACCTCGTGGCGAGGTTCTGCTACTGGCTGCTTCTTTAAACCGAGCTGGGTCAAGTCAAAAAAGGGGAAAAAATGTTTGTTGCTTTTAGACGAGTTTTTAATTGAATACTAAGTAGTTGTGTCAAGTTTGGCTGAGTTTGGAGTGACTCCGGGTCATTTGTTTTGCATTTTTATGGGCGTGTTTATGTTTGTTGTTTGTGAGTTATATCAAGTTTGGGTGGCTTTGGGGTGTAATAGATCGATTTGTCTGGATGAATTGATTGTGTGTGAATGGTTTGTTGGAGGAAGTTTGGAATTTCAGTTGCTGCGGTTGGTTTTTACTGGTATTTGAAAGTTTTATTGGAAATGTTATTTTTATCATACATTTTTTTCCGCTCAAGTATTCTGAAATTTTTGGGCTTAATCAGTGATTTTAGAAACAAACTTGGCTCAGTTTCTGTAGATATCTATAGCTGCTATAAAATTTATGGAAAGATTGAAAATTGTGATGAACTAATTATAAATTGAATGAATATTTTTGGATAGAAACTCGATTACCAGATGATGTAGGGAGGACTGATAGTCAAAAAATTGGGATAATCGATTAACATTGATTTCTAGGGAGAAAATTTGGGTTTTGCCTTTTTTCTGTGTCTTTACTCCCCTAATATATATAGAGAAAAATTGTAAATCAAATATCAAGATATTTGAGGTCTGGATAATCCAGTTTTCAGTTATAATGTTATATTTATCAATATTTTTTTAAAAAAAAATTTACTGATCAGTAGCAAATGATAACTAACTCATTAAATTTCATTTCATTCGTGAATCATGAATAACAGGTTGTGTTAGCTTCCATTTGAGCATCATACCATAACTTGAAAAGAAAACCACTAAATTAGGTATCCAACAACTAAAATGAATTTTCCAAGCCAAAAAAGGAAAAATTTTCGCACCAATTTTCATTTCTGCTGAAAAAAAACAAACTCCACGAACCCACCCTGTCTAAAAAATTGATTTGTCTCCCCTACCCACTCCACTCCCTTGAATTTTAGTCACTCGAGTCAATTACCAACATCCAATTACTTATTTTAAACAAAAAATTCAGTTATTTTAGGCTCTACCAAAAAAAATCAAAAAATAAAAATGAAAGAAAATAGAAAAAAAAATAATTGAATTGTAGATGTGAAAACCCAACTTCTCATTCCACACGCCGTTATTGACAACAGATGGTGGATTATTCTCAGTCGTTAACGAGGATGAACACGTGTTGAATTCACTATAAGAAAAACACAAGCCCCTCCCTCACAAATTCAACTGAATGGCCCACTTGTATTCCTACCACCATTACTCACCGCAACTAAGCCTATCACTCATTTTACACCTAACACAAATTCCCTCCATTTCTCCACACCCTCTCCGTTCGCAGTATCTTCGATTCGGTTGCCATGCCTACAAACTCTCGCGCTAAAACTAGTATTTTATTACAACAACCATAAGTTGCTTTTTGCCCCGCAATTTTACTTGCCCCCGAGGTCCTGTAATTAAGTTGAGTGACTGGTTTGGGTTTGCAAGAGGCTTCGGCGGTTGGGTGCGCCTATCAGTGTTGTGGGTGTCATATTTTGCCCGGCTAAATGACACGTTAATGTCGAATTTACCACCGAAATGCGCCTTGTGATTCGGGGCAACGATGGCTCCCCCGTTTTACCCCGGTGGTAAATTTATCAATTTTTGAACTTTGCTTCACTGCACCTGAATTATGGCTCTCGGCTCGAGCGCTGCGTAACACGTTTAAGGCACATAGGTAACTTGACTGGAGTATTTCGGGAATGATGAGTGTTGGGGTATAAAATTGGTGTTGAGGATTGGGGTGAGGAATGGGGGTATTGTTGAATTTTTTTTTCAAATGTGATTTAAAAGTGGGTTTTGTGAGGGTGTGGAATGGGGGATTTTTAGTAAAACGTAAAAATTCATGTTGTTTGTTGTTTTCGCACTGTGAAAGTTTGATTTATTTCGAAATTCCAGTCGCATCTTAGACTAAATTGACCACCCTTTTTTCCACTTTAATTTTTTTCACTCTGAAGAAGTGAAAGTGAATTTTTTGCACTTCATCTTCAGATGTGTACTATAGGCTTAATCAATCGTACACGAGACAATAATTTAAATGACTTTGAATAGACAAACAATCAATTACGGGCTTAATTTAGATTTAGACGCAACAGATCGATCAAATAACCACTTGAAACGGTCAAGAATGAGAGGAAAACCAAAATTTGCAAACAGTACAAGCACTTTTATATATTTATTTATTTATTTATTCCCAGAAACGCAAAATCAACAACGGTCAGAAAGGGATTCTTTGAACATTTGCACCTATTGTTGACCACAAAAGCCAATAATCGCTGGCATTTGTGCTTCCATCCCTACACCCAGATATAAGTGGCCACAATAAAAACCGGACCCGGAGGAACCGCTATAGAACCGCGTGAATAATTCAAAACACGGGGAATCACACCTCTTGATCGAAAACCACTCGCCCATTAGAACGCACACCCACCCATCCGTCCCCCCCTCCCCCTCCCCATCCCCACCGCCACCATCCCTCACTCAAACAAAGTGCATCACTCTTGTGCAGCAATTTTTTCCAATTTGCTCGCAAATTTTTATTTGCAACGTTCGTTATTCATTTCATGTAACCGTGGTCATTCCTGCGTCTCCAGGGACGCGAGTGTGTTGATGCGTGGGAGTTGTTCCTCTGTTTACCGGACTCCAAATTAGCTCCGAAACCAATTTAATCTCATCCAACGTCAGCCCTCGTTATAAGAAACGCCACTTGATCCCACTTTGCTCCCTCACTTAGGCGAAGAGTGGTTTCGGTCGAGTCACGGGGGTGAGGGTAAAAGTTGGGACGCAGGTGGCGGTTGCCATGGCGATTAGGACGTGTTGGTCATGGCCGTTTCGCCGTAGAGGGGTTGTGTTTGATGCTTGAGTCGGCTGGATTGTTTCCATTAATTTATTAGAAGCTAATGAAGGCTTAGCATCTGGAGAAGCTAATTAGAGAGATGGGAGGCGGTGGGGTGGCCCCTGGCTGCCACCCTCCATTCATACGGTGAGCTAATTAGGCCTGGTGTGGGGGGAAAAGGAAACAGACGCCACCATTGCTCACGTTTGGAAAAAGTGGGGAAATGGCATGTGGGTATTTCGAACGGATCGCCCAAACTGCGAGTGTATATGGGGTGAGTTAAATTGCATTATACTCGTACCGTTTGACTTGTTTTCGTAATGACGGCATCGAATTGAAAAGCCGGTCGGGATGAATTTATAATTTGCGTAATGTCGTTTGTTTATGGATGTGGAACCGAACGGGTATTGGCGTAATTTGATGAAAAGTGCTTGTTTACTTTTGCCAATTTGTCAGAGTAATTTGTTTATCTTGTTTATTAAAATGAATTGCGATATTGATTAAGCTTGTTTTCTTTTTTTCATTTTTTCATTTGGCGCAAAACATCTGGAGTCAAGTGAGGATTTGCAATTATAGATGGATTTTATTTTTTGCTTCCAGGTTTTTAATTTGGAATTTAAATTTTTGATTTTTTTTTTCTGAGTTGTTTATTGAGGTTAATGGGGGTAGCGAAGTTAGATGAAGGGATTTTGATTTAACTAATGGTTTTGTTTGTGTAGTGATTTTTAAAAAAAATTTCGTGGTTAGTTCAGTGATGATGCAGAAGGTTCCGTGAGTTATGGTTACTGGCAATAGATGGCCGTGGAAAGAAATTAAAGTTCTGTGTTGGTATCGAAATCGATAGTTATTTGGGATTTATGATCGTGCGATAGAAACAAAGTTTAGACGGGTGTGGAAAGTTTTGTTTTGTTTTGTTTCATAGAAGAGTTTGATTTCAAAAGTCATGAGTGAATTTTTGTGATATAATTTATGAATTCGGATGTTTAAAATCGCAAAAAAAGAGAAAGCTTTGAAGGGAACACAATTTATTGGGTCGTCGTTGTATAATTCTAATTGTTCTATGTGCAGTGATTGTTCTAGTGTTGGGTATTTATGCATTTATGTAGTAATCTACCTTAAGAGTTCAGTTAAATAATTTTATAATCTTACATTATTATATTGAAGGCCCCATTAATCTAGTTCTACTCATTTTTTGTTTATTCACTGCCCAGGGCAAAGCAATGCTCTCCAGTGTCGCTTTCAACTTCTACTTTTTCCTCCAACGCTATCAGCTGTTCATTCTTTTTCTTTTCAAATTACACTCATTTTTTCCCATGTTTTGATGTCTTACTTTTTGTCTCATTTTTTACCAACTCCGCCCTACGGGACCATCAAAGTAAATTCGATGATACTGCTGGTAATAAGTGTCATTTATAAATCGTTTTCCAATTCCCTCGGAGCGATTCACGTCTTGTTAATTTGAAATTTCCCATACACACGGCGTTGATCACGACAAAATGAATCCAAAGGATTAGTCTTGAATGTTTTGTTGCCAGTAGGGGATGCCAATCTAGTAGACAGGCAGCTGGTCCCACGAGGATGCAGGCTGCCTCCCCGAGAGAGAGATATGCGTGGGCGGATGGACGCTCCTTATGAAAAGACAATGCGGGTGTCAGGGCGCCCTTACAAGACACCCACTTGGTCGCATGTCTAATTAACTGCCCCAGAGACCAACATGCTGCACGTTTGACACCATCTGCTGATTTGGATTTTTTTCTTGTTTCTCAGCTGACGTTGTTGGATGTTTAAAATTGCATTTGGGGGATCAGCCATCAATTTTTTTTTTTTTTTTTTTCTGGGGGAATTTTTTTGTTTTGTTTATTGTTACAAAATTCTATCGGTTTGGTTTAGAAAACTCGCCTTTGGATATTCAGTTTTATTCAGTTTGGTACAAGTATCTGCTTCTGGGATGGGCAAGGATGTTTTTTTATTTCAGCATCCAAAATGGCCGTTAGTAGGAGCCTGCTTGCATTTTGAAATGCCTTTTAATGTGTAGATAGAACGATACTTGAATACAATGCAAGAAATATTGGATTTCGAAAAATTAACAATAATTAAATTTGTTGTGAAGAACAAATATGTTACATTTATGGTTTTAAACGAATGCTTTTTGGTGAATTTTATAAACATCCATTAGATATTTACAATAAATTCAATAATTTTAAATTTTTGTAAAGCTGACTTTATTTGCAAACCATTTTTTTTTTAAAGTGAAGGATTGTCATTGTATTACAAGGATTAATCTATAAATTTTCAATGCTTAACATATTGTTTAAAGTTTTTGTATCACGATGAGAGCCATTCATCTCTCTAAACCTTTCAAACTGATATCATTAAAAAGCAACTTCAAACAATAATATTTAGTTTCCTTCCAGCATTGAAAGTTTGAATTTAAACAATGATAATTAATACAATGATATTCCTATATTTTAAAAACGACTAAATCTCACATCGTGCATTATTACACTTAATATTAAAATCATCTTAGTCTTGTAAGAAATGAGAAAAATTCCTGTCCAAAATGAACAAATCTGCAATTAAACTCGCAATTAAGAACCCAATTATTCTTAGAATCACAAAAGATGACCTCATTGATAAAGCAAATATCCGAAAAGTAAAGTTTGGCAAACTTTTAAACCAATCACTAGTGGAATCCAATCTCATTTTCTAACACCCCTGTGCGACTCACCCATACCCCCATTTCTTTCCTCCGACATCAACTGCACGTGCCTTTTCGCGTGCTTGGCGAATCCCCTTGGTATAACGAACTCTTTCACATTCTCACGCGCACCAACCTTGAATTTCAAATGAAATGGCCATTGTGTAAATCGCTCGGCTGAATGAGTGGGTGGTGGGAAGAACGCACTAGGATACGCCGAGAGAGGGGGGAGGATAGTTAACAGCTAGGGTATAGCAGCCCTCGTCTTGCCATCTGGGAAAATTGGCTCCAAAAAGCCCGCCATTAGTTGCGATTAGAAGGTGGCTCCGTGTTTCTCTCGAGTGGATTTGGTGCAATTTTAATGCCAGCCCGAGCTGCGTTTGAATCTTTCAATAGCATCACTCGCCTAATTGCCTTTACTCTTCATTGAATCTTGTAATTGGAGTCTGTAAAAGAAAATGGAGCACACTTTCCACACTCACTTTTGCCCTCTTAAACCCCATTCTCTAAGTGAAGCAGATTCCACTGCTTAAACTAGATGAATTTTCGCTTTTAATGTTTTCTCGCTCATTCTCTTTATTTTACTTGGATTCCATTATAAATATGTGATGATCGTCTCGGCATAATTCGATATTAGGCATTCATTTTTAAGGGGTAAATGGAAATAATGTTTTAGTCTGCAAATCTGATTTTGTGCATTTTTTTTTTTTTGGGAAATTATATTTGAAGTGGATTAAAAATGGACGTTTAAATATTTGTTTGATATTATTATTTTAATGTTCTGTCAGTTAAGATATTTTTAGAATTTAATTTATTTTTTGGAAAATTAGAAGTAAAATCTTAATAACCGACAGTTCTCTCGTAATTGTGTAATATTTGTAGTGATTTTATGGTTGAAAATATTTAAATGTCAAAAATTAGTCGCCATTCTATGATCTTTGTGACATCATTTCAGCCACGTATGGTTTTTCGAGTATTCTGTAGACTTTAGAAAATGCTATATAAAACTTTTAATTGGCTATTCAACAAGTTGTAAAATTTGAAATTTGGTGATAAAATTTTAGGCAATTTTCCTAATACCGCCTAGTGTCAGCATCGGCAATTCGTAACGATTTAACGTCGCCTTTAACTGGTCGTCCAGACTAGGTAAAGTCAGTCACGTCTTTTACGAACGTTAGAAAATTGTAAGCAACTATCGTTAAAAAAAACAACTATAATAATACTTTGCATTGCGGGTTTTCGTGCTGCAAGGTGCAGCCAGCATTAAAAATCACAACAAAGCATTGCGGACTTTCGCGCTACAAGGGGCAGCGAATAATCCCGCAACATCACCGTGCATTGCGGTCTTTCATGCTGCAAGGGGCAGCTAGCATTAAAAATCACACAATAAGCATTGCGGTCTTTCATGCTACAAGGGGCAGAAGCATCGCAAACCACACACAACAACACCTCGCATTGCGGACTTTCATGCTACAAGGGGCAGCGAATACTCCCATAACATCGTCGTGCATTGGGGTCTTTCGTGCCTCAAGGGGCAGCAAGCATTGTGAACTTTCGTGCTATAAGGGGCAGCTTACCACGATTTTCAAAAGAATTTAAATGAGTTATCTCGATAATTTGAACTAAAGAAGAAGAGGAAAAAGCAGGAGGTTTAGTAGAGTGCAAAATAATAATCGATGGGCCTATCTCTGCTTTATGGAACACTTCGAAACTTAATCTACACCAGCAACATAAATATATTCATAAACTCCTTTGTACACAAAGGACTTGCTCGTGGCATGGAAGCGGGACATTCATCGAGCGCTCATTGATCTTGTGGCCATTGCCTTGCCTACAATCAAGATGATGCTTGCTTACGTGATGATGAGATTGTTTTCTACTAATTTGATTTATACTTTCCTTATGGAGGGGTCTGGTGGCGAAACAGGGAAATGTTTTCCAACTCGACAAGATAGCATCGCACTGCTTTCATTTCGAGGGGGAGAAAGCTGATGGGGGATGTGTAGGAGACCTGCTTTCTCATTTAGTGTTTCACGCAGGCGAGAGAAGGGAAGGGTCAACTCCATTAACCCTTTCGTTCTGTGCTGACCTCTGATGGCAGTCGATGGTACGTAAATGCTAATTGGATTTTGCCTCTTGGAAATGTCACTAAAATATCGTTGTCGGGATACACTTGCACCCAGCGCCGCCCTGGTGGCGACTCGGGAGAGCTTTCCGGTTTATTTATGGCCGCTTGATGGCTTATTCCGCATCGCATCACTTGTTTCGTACATCAAATCGCTTTTTATGACGCTTTCGTTTGATGATGTCGGTCGGACGGACCGTCCTTGCTAATTCGATCATTAGGTCGACTTTTTTTTTGTTTTTGTTTTGTCGGAATTAGTTGATTGTTGGAGTAAACAATGGATTTCGGCCTCGAGAACAACCGTGATTTGTCACACCCACTTGCACCGCCCACCCACACACACCCCGAAGGGTTCGTTAGGCCTCGAGGCACTTTAATTATTTGTTAGTGGACAGAGACTGATTGTTGCAAATGTGGTTGCTATCAATAATGCGCAGAGGTTAACAATAAGGGTTAGCGCGAGTATTTTGTCTCTGTAACAGCTGGTGATTGTCAATTTAAATTTGTCATTGTTGTTAACACGTGGAATGATTATTGATGGTGATGATTGTTTTGCTAATGAGTTTTTCGACTGGGGCCTTCTAAAACCGCAAACAATGCGACAAATGGCCGTAATAAATGACCATAAACGATGATTTTTAAAGTGTGTCGCGTTGGATTATTTATTGTT
>JAQIXT010000613.1:0-28775 GCA_034700445.1 Stenotaenia linearis | reverse complement strand
AGAACCTTACTCTTAAAATTGTTAGTGGAATGTTGCATTTCCTCAAAACTAATTTGCGGTAACGATGACATTGACTGTATGCTACTTCTTCGAGACGTTTCAGTTTGCTCATTTTCCTTGCACGATACACTCGGCAGTTGACCTTTATCTCGACTTTCATTTACTTTCTGGAATGGACTTCTATTATAATTTTCTCGACTCTCATTTGCTTTCAGTAATGGACTTCTATTATAATTTTCTCGACTTTCATTTGCTTTCAGTAATGGACTTTTATTATAATTTTCTCTTCTTTCATTTATTTGCTTTAATTGGCTTCTATCATAATTTTCACGTATTTCGCATTTGCTGAAATGAGTGAAATTAAACATAATGCTTATTTTGGACATCGTTTATTACCATTTTATTATATTTACCTATAAACGACTGGTTCAAGCTGTTTACCGCAAACAGGGGTTTTATTTTCAAACTCGGAAAATCCCTACAATAAAATAATAAAAGCATATTATAAAATTTTATTTAACAAACCGTAAACAATTACATACAGCTTCTGTTGGCATTCTGACTTGATGATTTCTGATGGCTGCAGTGGAGTTTGATTCGTAAACGACTGTAGTTTTCGTATATTCTGATCTGGAATATTTCTTTTGCTGAAAAAGTAAAAGAAAAAAAAAGCTACTTAAACATAATCGCATACATAAATTTTTCCTTATATGGATGCAAATGACATTATCATTATCATTTCCGTTATTATTTCAAATTGAAAAAAGTGTGTCATTCCAAGAAATTAAAAAAGTTATCACTGATGATTACAGAGGTTTTAAGTTCATAAAATTATCAGAATGATATCAACTTTCAAAGAATAAGACAAAAACACAACTTACTTGTAAACCTGACGACATGTCTGGATAGAGAAAACTAGAGTTACCACCAAGAGTTTGATCGCTCCAAAAAAATGAATATTCAGGCCTATTAGAAAATAACTTTTGTTTTTCAGGTGAAACTGCAAAGAAACCGCAACTATCATTATTATTCATAAAAAGAACCCCCAGAAGAAGTATACCATAAGGAAAAATCAACCCTGCAGCTCTCTTGTGTCCCATGTTGATTAAATGAATAAACAACTGATCGATAGAGCCATTGTAATAACCCCAATGCGTTAACATCGTTTTGGACGGACTTGATTCGCCGCGGCTGAATTCATTAAGTTGAAGTAGGTTATACTTCATGTGTTTGCCTCCTGAAATTATTAATAGATAAAAACTGAATAAAAATAAAAACAAAAGTTTCGAATGTTTTACCTAACTCCTCCCACGAATTAACACCATCCAAAAGTCGACACAAATCATTAAAGACGCCATAAGGCAAATCATCGAGTAAGAACTTTCTGCGCGGTTTTGAACGGTTCGGCATATTTTTCTTCGAGTCCATAAATGTAATAAATAACTTGTTTGGCAATAAAAAAATTCTCGAATTAAAGAAAAACAAATTCGATGAGCTTAACTACAAACTCCAGCTGTTCAGAAATCTGGTCGCAAATGCTGTGTCAGAATTGTGTACACTGTCAGTCTCTGCTTAAACAGGAAATTCGACGTATTTGAGATGATGACGATAACCGAACCATGGACTGAACAACCAACCGGCAATAAAATTTTCCTGATTTCCCCTTTTTGTCACGTGTCTGATAAAAGTCACAGCTTCGAGGCACAACCGCAGGAGTTTGACCTTTTGGTTCTCCCAAGTTCCAACTTAGAAATTCACCTAATTCACCCTCATTAACTCGTGTCTGGACAGCGAGATTCAAGGGCGAACGAACACGGAACATAACCTTGAAATAAATATTTCGCAGAAATTTTTACAAGCTCTGTACTTTTAGAAAATGTAAAGATTCGGGTCAAGGTCTGATTTCCAAATACTTTTATTCTATCATTTAAAAACAAAAGTTGATGCTTCCTCATCCTGGAAGGGTGACTAAACGACTAAACTAGTATTTTCATGGTTTTACACCAATGAGCTAATTAAACTTCTATTTAATTGATAAACTAAAGTAAACACCCGCTCCCTTATCGAAAAGGTAAACAAATAACACCAACAGCGCTGTAATAAATTTCATTTGTTTCCTTTCCCATTATTAAGCATTTAAATAATTTTCTTCAGTTAAAAGCTATAAACTGTTGCTGAGAATTGCGAATATTCGTTTAATATACCCAAAATTGTGTAGGTATAATAGCAAGAATTAATAACTAGTTATCAATTCTTGGTAATAGCAAGGAACATATAGGTTTATTTCGATTGATTAGGTCAGGTTTAGGTATCCAATTTGTCCAAAGCCAATGGGCCTTTTAATGACAAAAAAATTGTAATTAAATTAAGACTAGCCTCTATATAATTTCTTGAAGTATAAATCATTAATTTTCTCTTTCAAATAAGATAACTACGGTAATTATAATTGACTCGTAGTCAGTTTATATATAAAATTTACAACAATATTAAATTATAGTAATATCAGAAGTTAATAAATTGATGTATTTATTAACATCTGGTAATATCTTAAAAGATTTTTCCTTAATTTAGGAATTCACGCATGTTGATTCGAGATGCAGGGAATTCCCCTTATGCTTTGCCATAAGAAAAACAATTTCACTGGATTTCCGTATTTGCGGATTTCCGCTTTCACTTCCACTTCACTGAATAATTTCAGTTTACTGTACTTTTACGGTAAAAAGTCTAATTATACCTCGCTAATATAAATTTTGACGGAACTTGTAACTACTATAAAAGTATAAAGAAAAATCGCTTTAAAATATGTCCAGATTTTGCACTCTCTGGTGAAACCCATCATTTTTTATAAAAAGGTTTGACAAATATTCATTTTATTTTATCAAAATGAAACTAAAACAATCTTTACCTGGTAAATATCCTGGTTTTCACCGAATGTCTATTTGAGGAGTGGAACATTGTGACTAATCCTGCGGCCTTTCCTTCTCATACATAAACATTATATCGTCGTAGTAAGACTTAGCTTTTAGCAATGTCATGTTTTAAATTAATGGGAAATACACCAATTTCAAACATCTTATAATTGGCGGTGAAAACGAACATCCAACAACTTATACGAGAACCGGAACTTGTTCCGAAATTTCGTTCTACGTTTTAGCAGAACCGTAACTACAAATCCTCCTAATATCGAAATCTAAAATTTGTTGTAAACAATTGGGTAAAATTGGATACCTAAAACGCTATTCCTGCCAGATTTTTCTTTTTTTAAATTTCGTTTTTCTACTTTAAATTGAGTCTAAGTCCAGATTATTGTAGTTTCCTGTTCATTGATAAGACAAAATTATATAAACTTATTCAATCGCACATGTTTCTGAAACAAAATACCGAGATGGTAGACTAGTGAAACTAGTAGCGCTCTCACTTTTGGTCCTAAGGGTTATGGGTTCGAACCTCGAACGAAAATCGAATTGGTTCTATTCTCCACACATTAAAGAGAAGTTAATTGCAACTTCTATTTCAAATTTTGGAACTTCTTTAAACCTAAATCAAATTTAAAGCTTAAAATCACTACAAACGTTTCTAATGACTAATATTATAAAAACAAATCTACAGACTGCATATTATATAATTATTTCCAATAACTTTTATTTTCCCCATGAAGCAAATCATAAAAAGAAAAAAAATTGAGCCTAAAATTATTGATGACTTTACAATTTCTTTTTTTTTAAAAAACTTAATCTTACAATTGGGACACAGAAAGACATAAAAAATAGAACTGAGAAAATAATGGGATAGAAATCAAATTGCTTGGGGGTCGTTTAGCCCCTTGTGTTATTTACAACACATTAATAAAAATTTATCAGTATTTATTGATTAGTTGAATTATTGAAAAAAAAGAACAGTCGATGGGCTATGCAAACTTCTTTTTATGTTTTACGCAAGGTGTCTAAGATGACGATGTGGTGGTGGATCTTTCTTCGTGCTACATGTTTTAACATCAAAAAAACAAACGTTATCTGCCAAACGCCGCAATTCACTCGTCCGCTGCTTTCTCGTCTGCCGATAGGTCCTCACCTAAAATTAAAAAACGAAAAAACAAAAATAAACATGTAATAAGCAAAGCACGACACTTTTTCAAGGATTATACAATAACAATAACAACAAAATGGCTAATTTTGAAGAAAAACACTCATAGTATCGACATTTTTCTGTATGCACTGTTGGATTACTTGTACGAAGATGTATTATATGAATTAAAATCGTAACTGAAATTACTTGCCTTCTTCATCTTCATCTTCTTCGTACACTTCTTCATCTACATCATCTTCTGTGGAATAGAAATTTTAAATTCAAACATTAATAATTCTTTTTTTAAATAAATTCTTTTTTTTAAATTTAATAAATTCGAATTAAAAATTGCCACGACTGTGTTTTCTTTATGTGATGGTTCAAGATCAGCACATCCAGAAAAATATCGTCACTAGCAGCAGATAAGTGACTACTTTAATTAGAAGTCTCCTTTAATTGATAGTGACACGTATGGTTTAAATAAAAATTAAATCAAAAATTAATAGATCGCATTAAAAATCAATTTAAGTTACCGGCTTCAACGTCGTCTTCATCCTCTCCATCTTCATCTTCTTCAACAACTACTACTGAATCATCTACTTCATCCTCCTCACTATCATCGTCATCTCCTTCAAGGCCGTTTTCCACTTCAATGTCTGGAACTAAGAAATACTGTAAGGGATTGGGCCACATGTCATCTTTTATAACCTGAAATTAAATATAAAATAAAATTAATTTTTACATTTTTTAAGATTTTAATTATATACTTCAGCAATGTCGTCTGCAGATGGATCGCCGTGATCAGTAAACCATGAAAAGAAAGTTCGCTGGACATGAACCCGCTTCCGACTGTTTTTCATCTGTTGTTGTTTTTCTTGATGCCGTTTGGTTAAGTCCATGCCTTCCTTCCATTTAATTGGTGTACTTTGTGATGCTGGGTCACCTATTATAAATTTTATTTTATATTAATTTATATTTGTATGTATGGGAACATTTATTAAATTAAATTTAATAATTTATTACTGTAAGGTTGTTGAAAACTACCTGAAGATCCTAAATGGAATTCTTTGGTGAGGACATCGTTTTCAAAATATGGATTTACATCAAAATAAAATTTGATTCTATAAATAAATCGAAATAAAAACAGAATTAAAAGAATGTACAACAAATAGTTTATTTTAGAGAATAAATTTTTTCTCTAAATTTCATAACGTCTGGCATTTGGACCATTTTTAAATTTTTATCTAAATTAAAAATTAAAAATACCTTAAAAATTGATTGTTTTTCCCAAAATATATTTTAAAAAAACCAAATTTACGAAATTAAAATAAATTAAAATTAAATAAAAATCAATAAAATGTATTTTAAAAATTAAAAAATGCTATAAAATCAGTGACCTGAGAGTTAAAAATAAAGAAATGAGGAAAACAATAATATGAAGGAAGCACCTGCTTGCTTCTAATGAACCCAATGGAAAAGTTCTACTATACCTGTAGCCGGATTTAATATCTTCAAATTCTTCCACTTCCAATTTATTCAAATAATGCAAGCATTCTTCCTCTTCTTCCTCCAATATAGCCGAAATCTGGGGATGGTTTACAAACTGAAGCGAAAAAGAAAGTAAAGGAAAACAAACGGCAGACAAAGCATGGTGTACATGTTAGGCTTAGCGTAGGGTCATGTAACCACCTGCAAAAAAAGGATACAGCTGTCACCCAAAAATTGGGTATTTTCTTGATGATTTCATTTCTTTTTTCGAAGAACGGCTTCCTCAGCTTATTATATTTCTGCTCGACTTTGAGAATTTCTTCACTCGCCTTTTCATTAAGCGCGTCTATTTCATTCTGACAGGCGTCGATCTCCTCTAACGCTTTCTGTGTCTCGGCATCGTAATCCCGCGATTCATCCCCTTCACCGACTGAAGACGACCCTTCAACTTTTCGGATCTTCTTAGGAGTTGTTCCTCCAGTGGCCATGACGCGTCTAGGGTTCAGTGGTAGACGCTTCTCCTTACCGAAAAACAACACAAGTTAAGTTTGAAAACTTTGCTTCTTGTGTGTCCGGTAATGTGTAGTATAATAGTGGCTTGGGCGCATGCGCAACAAGCGTTTGGCGCCTTTTAGTTAAACCGGCTGTGATTGGTGGGGCTATAGCAATTGGAGCAATATGGCAACCCTTTCTCTTTCAATTTAGCCAATAGAAATTAGTGGGACAAAACGAGTTCATTAGGTACGAGGACGCGACGTTTTCATCCGGGTAGTTTTTTTTGAGGAAGAAATCAATATCAAAATGTCGTCCGACGCTCTACCCTCGCGATCATCGGGGCAAAACACGGACAAACACCGAGATAAAATTAAAGTGAAACACGTTAAGGAGTATGACAGTTGCCGCAAAAATTCCGATGATTTAGAAGGAGAGCAAAAACGATTTGAGCTCAACATGTTTCGAAATTTACCTGGTCTACCGTCGACGTCTCGACGCAGTTACGATGAGAAGGACGATTACTCCTCGTCGTCACCGCAGAAAAAAGTACGTGTCAGCTCTCCAACTTGTGCCGGCACTGGTTCAATTCATGGCGAAAAGATTTTCAGCAAAAATTCGAGTGTTGTTTCGGATGACAAAAATTGTAATGGGAGCACCCACAGCGCATCAAGGAAAAGCGATTCGGGTAAATTAAATTTTAACTGATCACATTCTCATTGACTTATTTGGTCTTTTTATTTACCAGATCCAGTTGATTGGAAACATTACAGCAACGGCAAAGCGGAGAAAAGTGACAGGTATCGATCGCCCGTTAAGAAAAAACACAGAGACAAAAATTCAACCAAACATCACCACCACCATCATCACAGCGATCGACATCATCATCGACATTCGAAAAAGCATAAGTCTATTACAGCATCTTCGTCGGAAACGGTTAAGACTGACGAGCCGCAAAAGAGTGGTTCGAACAGTGTCGTTCATACAGCACCGCCGCCCATTTCAGTTACGAATTTAATTCATCCGAACGATAGTGAAAAGGAGGAAGGCGAAATTTCTGAAACCGAAAGTGAAAAAACTGGCCGGAAGAAAAGTGAAAGTGGTGGAGAGAAAGACACTAGTTTGGAGGAGAGTTTGAATAGCAAAAATGCTGTGATTGTGAATCCTGATCCTAAAGACGAAAATATAAGTGTTGATAATTATTTTTGTGAAAAAAGTTTGTCGACGGATCAAACGGATGTGTGTGCTGTTGATGATGTAAAAGAGGCAGAAGAATCTGTAACAAATAATAACATTAATGCCAGTAATAACACTGAGTGCCTTGATTTGCCTAAAAATGAAGCGGAAAATTTATTCGACAAATTCGAGATAAAGGTTATTGAGACTCAAAAATCTCCAACGAAAAATAAATTGGACGAAACGTGCGGGAGATGTGTCGAGAAAGTTGATGAGGATGTGCGTGCTTGTCTGATGGATCTTGTGCAAAAAGTAGTGCAAAAATTCAAGTCGAAATTAAAAAGTAGTAAATTAGACAAACAAAAGAAGGATAAAGATAAACATAAGTTGAAAACAGGGAACAAAATAAAGAATTCGACTTCGAAGTCACCGTCTACAGATGTTAAAAGAAAGAACGATAGTAAAACATCGGAGAAAACGACATCGTCTAAGGTGAAAGTTGAGAAGTTGGACGTGAACAGTAAATCACATAATAAAACCAGTAATTGTTCAAAGCATTCACAAAGTCATGACGTGAAGAAAAGTGATAAGAAAGATGAGAAGAACAAATCTCCAGTGAAAAAAGAGAAAGATTCGGAAAAGGATGTTAAAAAGTTGGTTGAAAGTAAGGATAAGAGCACGTCGAACAAAACAGAAAGCAAAAGTAGTAAAATAAGTTGCAAACTGTGTTATAAAAGAAGCAAAATAAAGCGGAAAGATGCTGGAATTCAGTGTAATCGATCAAATAAACTTACGATGAAAAACTCTTGGCTGAAAAGTGAAACTTACCTGTGCGGAACGATAAATGATCATCCAGGATTTAAATATGGAAAGTACCTTCACGTTGCTATTTACCCAAACGGCGGAGCGTCAGTTGTTCACGTTTACCAAGATGAAATTGAGAAATTAACACCTACGGAAGCGGAAGTTTTAGCTGACGAGTTTTTCCAAGTAAAATATTTTATTTCTATCTGAAAATAAATGAAGAATTAAAATTTTATTTTTAAAATCTTATTTTAGGCTGTTTTTGCTGAAGAACGTCCTGGAGTTGCACGGCACGTTATGGGAATCATTCACGGAGCAGCGCAGTTTTTACCAGATCTGCTCGAACATTTTGCATCTTATTACCCATCACTCACCATACAAACTGGAGTATTAGGTCGTTCGGATATCGAAACGACGACGCTGGACAAGTTTCAAGAACGAGTTCACAGCTCTTTCAGTGCGGGCACATATCGTGCAGGACCTTTACATCAGATAAGTCTGGTCGGGACAGTTCATGAAGAAGTGGGTGACTATTTCCCGGACTTTTTAAATCTGTTGGACGCCAGTCCGTTTCTACGTTTATCGCTACCCTGGGGTCGGTTGTCTGCAGTCCAAATGCAGTCGCCGCAGGAGAGCAACGATGGTCCAATTTTGTGGATTCGTCCAGGAGAGCAGCTTATTCCTACAGCTGATTTAGCAAAATCGCCGTGCAAGAGGAAACGGACGGGTCCAAACGAACTCAGGAACTTACAGTATCTCCCGCGGGTTTCCGAACCGCGGGAAACAATGTTTGAAGACCGAACTAAATGCCACGCTGACCACGTTGGTCACGGACTTGACCGGCACACGACGGCTGCAGGAGGAATTTTGAAAGCAGTAACCTGTGGTCAATTGTAAGTATTTTTACATTTAATTATATATTTAATTTCATAAATAAAATTTATAAATTTGTATTATTCAGTAGCAACGCGAGCAGTAGGATTACTAAAGATGTAGTGGCGTTTCACTCGGGTGATTTTACTGAACTTGTGGAAAAATTACAGCTGGATTTACATGAACCACCAACCTCACAGGTTTGTTGTCACATAATTTTGTTTACTCTTGTTACATAAAATATTTTTTTGTGTTTGTAGTGTATTCAATGGGTTGAAGATGCAAAGCTAAATCAACTTCATCGTGAGGGAATTCGATATGCAAGGATTCAGTTGTGCGACAACGATATTTATTTCCTTCCACGAAACGTTGTTCATCAATTTCGTACTGTCTCGGCTGTCACAAGCATAGGTTTGTTAAATTAATCAAATTAAATTATTTTTTTAATATTTCTAATATTAATTTCAGCTTGGCATGTACGACTGAAAGCATATTATTCGGACGAAGACAGACCGAAAATTAATTCACCGAATTCAGTTTCCGTGCAAAGCGAGGAAAAGAAGTTAACCAATGGAGTGGGGCACGACTTAAAACGGAAGTTGTACGATGGCTCAAGTGAAAAGAAGAAGAAGAAGATAAAACTTGATGATAGTGTAAAAGAAAGAGAGAAATCGAAATCGAGCAGTACGGTTGATGCAGAAGTAAAAAAGATTAAGAAATCTCATAGTGTAAAGGAATCCACAGGTACCGTGAAGACGAGTGAAGGTGTAAATGTGAAAGTTTCGAAGTCGGATGGAATTAGTGTGAAACCAGCCAAGTTAGAAGTTTCTGATGCAAAGTCTGTGAAGTTGGAAGGTGCTTGTGAGAAGTCTGTGAAGGAGGAAGGTATAAAAAGTGTGAAAAAAGTGCCTACGAAAGATGGAGAGAGCAAAACACAATCTTCAAAACCGATTGAGAAAAAAGAGAAAAGTGGTAAAAGTAATACGGAAAATGATAAGAAGGAAAAGAACTTGAAAACAAATCACGAAAGTGATAAAGAAAAGAACGCAAAAGTTAAGAATCACGATGGTGATAAAAAAGAAAAGAAAGTAACGAATCACGAAAGTGAGAAAAAGGAAAAGAAAGTGACGAATCACGAAACTGAGAAAAAGGAAAAGAAAGTAACGAACCACGAAAGTGAGAAAAAGGAAAAGAACGTGAAAGTGAGCAATCACGAAAGTGAGAAAAAGGAAAAGAATGTGAAAATAAGCAATCACTCCAGTGAAAAAACGGAAAAGACGAAAAAACCCCACGGAAACGATAAATCCGCAAAAGTAAAACACGAAAAATCCTCCGAAACGCATCATAAAATCAAAAAAATTAAAAAGCCATCTTCAGACAAAGTTGCATCGAAACACAGTTCAGACAGTAAAAACAGTGTGAAAGTATTAAGCGAAGTGAAGTTAAAGAAAACAATTGTCACCGAATGTGTCAATGGCGATACAGTTGTCCCTATAACACCACCCGTAACAATTAAAGAAGAAAAGTCGGAAAATACTGAGAACGTTGTTGTAAATATAGAAGAACGCTTTCATTCGACAGACCCGACAATAAATGTAAGTGAGACAAAAACGTCCTGTGAGGAAAATAGAAATCCAGCAGCTGAATGCTGACAAGATTGTATCAGTTTTATTTTTTGACGACTAGTGAACTCAGAATAGTTTTACATGCATTTAAAGAATTATTTTCATCATCTTTGAATTTCTTTTTTTTTGTTTTGCTTTTACATGTTATCCTGCTCCATTGCACATGCCATTTGGTTTTCACGGTTTTCCCATTTTAAATTTCACCACATTTCATCAACCATTTTAGAAATAGTACTAATGGAAGTTGCAAATAAAAAGCCAAATTTGCCTCCCAAATAATAGCGCTTCTATTTGCACCTTATAATAATAGCCACATAAAAATATGCATTTCCTCATTAACGTAATTTCCTATAAAGTGGTGGTAAATATTTTATTCATTCGATTTTGAAAAAAAATGACCTTTTGTATTCAAATTTACCATTCAAAACTTGTGAATTCAAATGGACATTTCAGTTTTGTTTTTTGCTATCTTAAATTTTGTGTTCATCACTTAAGTGTTTGGTTTTAGTTTTTCTACCGACCGTATTTACTTAATACGGCTTTTGTATACATATTTATTTTAAATAGCCACAGTAATTTTTCTATTAGTCAATTACACTTTTTCATAATGTTGTAGGCGAGTTCCTAGATTTTCTTTAATGTAACAAACGGATCACTTACTTTGGATTTGTATATTTCAATTAAAATATTTTTCGTAATTGTTTTTGGCTGTTATTATTTTTATCTATAAAATTCTCTCCTGGAATTAATTTGAATTAATTTCGAATATCGCAAAATTTAACAATAAATAAACAAAGTTACTTTTATTAATTCTTACTGTTACAAATGTTAACAATTCGCAACTGATCAACCCCTGAATAGCTGTTGAAGAAGATTTGTCGGTAAAATGGCTTCTAGTTTTTCTATCACATAATTGAATGGAAGATATACCCATCCTATTACCTAAAAACAATAGTTTTACAGTTTTTCTGTAATACTGAGTGATTAATCTCTTACCGTTTTCGCCACCAATCCCATTGGCTCTGGATACTGATGAGTAAGTAATGCGAGAATAGCAGTAATGGAACAAAGGCCAGCCGTAAATAAAATGAAAAATGGAAGTTCCTTCTTAGGATAAACAGACACTTCATGAAATGCTAAGAGTTAATAAATTAGTTTTCTCAACTCTTAATTAAGGAATAAAAATAAACCTGGCAGTAGCTCCCTATCGGCACTTTCAGTGCATGTGGGATACGGATAAAATAAATGACCTCTTTCAAGTGGGTACGGAATCATCCGGAATGCTGAACAGTAAACCAAACATAATTAATTTCCATCACTTTCATTTCTCAAATAAAACTCACTTCCTTCCCAGGTACAATGCAGTAAGTTAAGAGTGCCTTCGACCCGTTTCCAATGCTGCAAATGGAAAAATGCATATGCAATGGCTTCGCTGTCACCTCTCTTGAGTATGTGCTCGGGAGGAAGAATGAGTGGCTTCATTTCCAATAAGTACTGCACAACAATTGAACTTTCAAGATAAAAAAAAATGAGCTAAACAAATTGGTCTCACTTTAGGTACATGCGGATTAAATTCCACTGCTCTATGTATAGCTTCAACTGCATTCATTTCTGCCGTCGTAAGCCCTCTTTTACTAGCTATGTCTGGCGCAAATCTACGAGTGTTTATATTTATTAATACTTTATTATTTAATTTTATAAATCAACTTACTTATCACTAATTAGTCGCGATTTAAGTAAAGCTGCTGTGTAACAAATTGTAGCGGATTTTGGAAGTGTGATATCTGGATTAAAATATTTAGTTTTATTTACTCCGAATTACAATCTCTTTAATCTTACCGTCGTATTTAGCCAGTACGGCTTGAACATCTGCATACGCCTGCATTTCTAGAAGAGCTTCGATAAGATTTTCGTGTATGTTCAACGAATTCATCATTGGAAATTCTTTTATCAGCTTTAATTTTTTTAAAAAGGAATTAAGATCCATTGAAATATTAAACCAAATAATAATTCCGTACATCTCTCATCATTTTTACAGCCTCTTTCAATTTACCCATTTTACGGGCACACATTGCTAACCGTCGCCGAACGTAAATCAGTACGTTTGTATCGCGACCTGTAATCATTTAAGGTAATTCGTACTGAAATTTTGTTTATTTTATATTTCAAAAGAAAAAAAAAAAACTTACGATGTAATGATTCGTTGTATGTACTTTGCTGTTGCAATTGTTGTGACCGTTTGTAATTAGCTTCAGCTACTTTTAACGCTTGTTTGAATAACTTTTCAGCTTCCGTTACGGTATTAGCCTCCTCTTCTCCCAACAAAATGTACGCTGTAGCACAACTAGAAAAAAGAAATAGTTTATTATTTTGTCTTTGAAAAAATAAATAAAAATCCTCACTCTGGATGTTTTTCTAATGCTTCTCGAGCGGCTTTGATCCGAGCTTGCGGATTAATTTCCCTCCATGCAGTCTGCATGACTAAAATAAAAAAATTTTTAGTTTCGTACAATTTATCGACAATAAGCAATACTTTCGTATTCTTCTTTTCCAGCGTCAGCTTCACAAGTGAAGAACGTCTGGTGATCCTGCGCGGATAAATTCATATCGTAATATGTCAGTGGGTCCTTGCCAGTGGACCACTGGAAACGATTGTACTCTGCTCCTCGAAGCAAATTTAAGGGATTTCGCCATACTTTACATTCTGAAATTTATCGAAAGAATTTAATCTAAAAATATTTCATTTCATTTTATTTTATGGATTTACCCGGCGCTGCTTGCTGACCATTTATCACGGATGGACTCACATTTGGACTGTCACTACCAGTATCACTACCCCCACCACCAATCCAAGGTGAAATGTGATTTAGTGATATCTGTTCGATAAACGATGTTCCATATTTGCGGAAATACCACCATTCGAATATCTAAAAAAAAGAATAAATTTATATGAGTTGATTATAGTAACATAAAGTACAAAAAAATTGATAACGTACCAAAATTAGGCCGGATATTAAAGATGACGTACCGGTTAGTGCCACATAAAACTTCGGCGTTAAAGTGTTTAAAAAAATCGTCGCTAAAATAGAAAAAAAAATTCTGTTCAAAATAAGTAAATAAATTCAAAATAACTCATTATTTTTTTTAAAAATTAAAAAATGCTTTTTACTGATAATGTTATCATGCAAGCTGCATGTGTTTATCATTTCGTGAAGCTTTCATTTTAAATTTTAAAATACGCATTTTTGCCATTTTTGACAAAAATAAACATTCTTTCCCACCATAAAATACCAAAATAATTTCAAGCAAAAATTTCTATTTGATAATAAAAAAAATTACATTCAATCAATTTCTTAAAATAAATAACTGCAATTTTTAGTCGATTACCCACTTTTAAGTCTATAATTTCGATAATAATACAATTTGTGCAACGTTAGAACATTGCACAGCTGCGTTTACAAGAAGCCAACAATATGGGGGTTGAATTTGTACATACAATCAAACATATCTCCTCAAGAATTTCAATCCTAGTCCTAACCAATTTTTCCGGAGATCGTATCAAAAAAAATTCAGCCGTTAAAAATTTCAGATGTGATGATTTTCCGGAGAGGTAGCATCAAAATGGATGTGCCGTAGAGCAATATGAAAAAATCAATAAACTTGCCGAGTCTCGGATTGCATCGCAACTCGTCCAAAAATTCACTCGGTCGCGAAACACAAATTTCGTGACTGCATTATTAATTGCCACATTTTCGCAATGTAACGATAACATTCCATTCAACCAGTCTTAAAATTTTTTTTTTTTCATTTTTCGATTTTTACAAAAATCCAAAAATTTTCTTTAAAAAATTTTTAAAAAATTTTATTAAATTAAAATATTTATTAAATTTTATTTTATGGCTCAAAACTCATCTAAAAATTATGTTTTGTTCTAAAAAAAAAAAAAAAAGTTTAACTGTAACTGGAACGGCTTGTGACTGGTTGAATGTTTACATTGGTTGCTTGCAAACGATACACAGAGTTGAGTGTAATCGATCGCGTCGGTATTCAATGTAATTCAATGTAATTATTACACTGTTTGTATTATTTAAGGCTTACGATGTGAAATAAAAGTTTGAGTTTGGGAACTCACCCATAACGAAGTTTTCGTTTATCTTCAAGGGTCCTCGAAGGATGTATATTAGAAAAATAACTAAGACGAACCACAGAACGCAGAGATAACTCCAAGACCAAGCGATCCAGCTTTTAATTTTATCTAAGGCGTTAGATATAAGCCACGCCATGTTACTTTAACAGTACATGGACGTTTGTGGGCGCATTCTCTAGAAAAGAAGAAACAACAAACGTGAATTTCTTTCGGTAATTCACCGCTAGTTGGCGCCCATTTTGTTTATATTTGTTTCTGAATAAGGGAGTTGGTAGTAACGGATAAATATCGGTTTACTTCATTCATTAAATTATTAAATTTAGAAATGTTATCTGAATTACGGTTTTAAATATTTTTTTAAAAATCATTGTATAATTTAAGCAAAATTGTTTTTATTTTATTGATTCGGCATGTGTTGTTACAGGATGTACGAAATTTTAAAAAAAATAAACACGAAACTTGTTTTCATTGTTTTTCTCATTAAGAACTGAGGTAAATACACAGCGGGAGATATTCCAGGAAGTAAACGACCCTTTTCCCTTCCCCTCTTCGCATCACGCGAACGAGTTCGAGTTCCAGACTTTCAAACTAATAAAATTAATAAAAGTCGTAAAAAAGTACTTCCACAAATTAAATTTTTGCATTAATATTTTAGTTATAAAAAAATTTAATTATTCCACATTTCTTATAAACGTAATTAGTCACGCCACTCAAATGCAAATATGTAAATTTTCGAAAAAAATTTCGAATAAAATTTTCAAAAACTACATATTGAATTTTTGAATTTAATAAAAAATTATTCAAAAAATGAAAAAAAAATTTCTTTAAAAATAGCCATATTATATAGACTGGCGACATCGTCAAGAAGCTGTTATCATCCCTACTGCGCATGCTTACTAAATCTCAACCCAATCACTAAAGAAAATTTGTAAAGTATCAATTTCTGCATTTTAAGTAATTTAAATAAATGGAGAAAACAATTTTCAACCTCCTCAAAACCAAACCAAAAAAACCAACGCTTAAATCAAATCTTATAACACAAAGTTTACGATTCACGCATGGACGCTGTTCCATACATTCCACATCCCCCCCTTCTTTTACCTACCTGCATTGTGCTGCTACCATCGGTCAAAAAAAGAACAACAAAGACTTGACGCGTGTATATAAGGCACAACAGCATCGGACCGATCACCCTAAATAGTTGAGATTATACGTAAAAACCGTGTCAAACAAAACCCAGCGCCGCAAAGTTTATAGTTTACTGTCATCGGTATTTGTTCTAAGCGTCTAACTAGTACAACGTCAATGCATTGTGACTGGTGAATGGTTGCCGTAGTTGCTCGTTCCTCACTGGTTCCCGAGTTGACCAACCAAGGATTCGAGGCGATCTCGACGGCTCACAGGTTTGTTTTTATCCGATTTGAGCCAATAGTTTGGCAAGTTGCATAACGTGCACAACATTCGAAGCAACTCTTGTCTGTTTTTAACCAAAATGTCATTTTATAAGTCGAAAATGTGATATGTTTGATGCCAGTTAGGCTTCGCTATCTGCGCCATTTTCCTTTTGTGTAAAATTCGCTCCCCCTCTAATGTGTGTCTTCACACTTTGAATTCGCCATGTGCATGTGGCAAACCTTTGGACCTGACCTGATCTAGTTAAATTATAAGCGTACGGTGGATCTGTGTTTAAATAACTTCTACCCAAACATGTGTTTTTGTCTTTGCTTTTCGGACTTAAGCCTAAATCCCGTTGAATAGCGAAACAAAATTTTTCTCCTTGAAAACTTATTCACGCTACTCGACCCTTCGGCTGTAGCTTCCTTGTATATTTCAAACTTGATTCACCAGATATGGAAAGAAGGAAGAAAGAAATTAGGTGATTTTTTTCACATAATTTTATGTTTATTTTCGCAATCGTAAGAATCGTTGTGTTAAAAGCAAAATTAAATTGTTAAATTAGGTTTTAAAGTCAGTTAATTAGTGATCGTAAGCTTATTGGTTACAGATGGTTTTCTAATATTTTTTTAAAATTTAAAAAAAAACATGTCTTTAAAGTATCGACGTTACTTGCAGTCAAAAAATAATCGATTTACCTGGCAGATAGAAGTGCAGCTTCCCAAAAGTCCTTTTTCTTGTTTCATTGGTAAAACAAAAAACAAAGCGAAATAAAATGTAGAATTACTTCACCCTTTTTTTTAAAAAGAAAAAAAAAGAAGACACTTTGTGCAATCTTGCTTTGCTGTTTGATGAAAATAAAACCGATGTGTTAATATAAAAAATAATTTTTTTTATTAAAATGTAGGGTATGGATAATGAAAGCAATGACGGCAGTATTGGCGACACCTTCCTCACCAGCAGTGGCCAATATATCGTCCAAGCAGAGGGTAAGTTTTTTTTTAATTTTTATTTTTTAATTAATTTTTTAATTTTTTAAAATTTTTTCTAGATGGTGAAGACAGTATTGGGGCTGGCGGAGATTCAGAAGGAGGTGGAGATGGTGGAAAAGATCACGAACCACTCAGAGAACAGGTAAGTTATTGAGAAAAAATTAATCTATAAATAATATTTACAATTTTTAAAATTAGGATCGGTTTCTACCAATCGCCAATGTCGCTCGTATCATGAAGAAAGCGATACCGAAAACGGGAAAGATAGCAAAAGATGCCAGGGAATGTGTACAAGAATGTGTTTCAGAATTCATAAGTTTCATTACAAGCGAGTACGTATTTTTTTTTTAAAAATTAAAAAATTAATTTAACTAATTTGCAATTTCAACTTTTTCCTGCCTCATTAATAAAGAGCCAGTGACAGATGTCATCAAGAAAAAAGGAAAACCATCAATGGTGAAGATATACTTTTTGCAATGTCGACATTAGGTTTTGATAATTACGTCGAACCTCTCAAACTTTACTTGCAAAAGTATAGGGAAGTAAGTTTAAATGTACATAAGAGACGACCGTAGACTTAAAAGTTCGAAATTTTTAATTTAATCATTTTTTTAAATAGGCAATAAAAGGTGAAAAAACCTTAAACGCAACTCATGGAGATTCGGGTTTGGAAGAATTAGGAGAAGATTCGTATTGTATGTTTTAATTAATTAATTAATTAATTAATTTTAATGTAATAATTTTTTTTTATAGCTGCTCAAACCTTAGCTACTAATATGTTGACTACAGATCAGAGCGGACAAGCGAACGTCATTTATACAACGACTTATCCGAATCAGGTAATATAAATTACAAAAAAAAATTGAATTTATTTGCTAATTGTGTTTTTTTAATGTTAGATCGCACAACAGATTCATTTTGCATGAAGTAACTTATAAATTCATAAAAAGTGTCTGGGAATTTTGACAAATAATTTTTCAGTGCCTTGATATACTGGAAAAATACTTAACTAAGAAATCATGTAATGAATTCAGCGTCATCAATTTTAACATTTAAAGTGGTAAAAACGGTTTCGGGTGAAAAATTTTTGGATTATGACGAGAATGAAGAAATGTAGCAAAACGATTCACTTGCATTTTCTACATTAGCACTTTGATTTGATTTTTTTATTATAATTATTAATGACATGATAAACATTGCGATTTCATATTGCGATTTTTTTTATATATTCATTTAAACAGTAATTGTTTAAATGAAAAACCAGTGAATAAAAATTGATTTTAGTTATTAGTAAATTTATGACAAATTTTGAATGTTTTTAAAAATTATCTATCGATTAAATGTATTGATTTGTAAATCGGTTTTCATGGAATTTAAAAACAAAAAACGTATTCACATTTTAATTCACGTATGCATTTGAATCTCATCGTTTTTCTATAAATAATGTTTTAAAACTTGATAATTTTCTTTTTTTAGTTTATTGGATTTCAAAAATTACTGTTGTAGGTTTAAAAATGTTCAATAAACATTCTTTAGCACTAAATGTGTTCATTTATTTTATCGAGTTATAAAAATGTACTTGGATTTTGGACTTTTATCTTTAAAATGATTCGACTAAACAAAGTCACGAGTTTTATAAAGTTGCGCTGAATGAAGAGACAAATTTGTTCTCTTGTTATTGTAGCTGAAGTGAAGCTTTGGTGGAAATAACATTCTAATTTGAGTGGATTTATGTGCTGTTGCCCCTTAAATGAAAGCTCTTGACGAGCTAAGTCCAAATTACCTAGTTTTTGTGGAATTCTTAATAAAATCGTGCTTGTAGTACACTTCAACCTTGTTATCTTGCAACACAGAGAAGTCACGTAAAATGGATGAAAAGAAAAAAAATATTATGCTAATAACTATTTACCACATTTTGTGATACGCAAAATGAATATTCAGATGAGATTTTCTAATTGTGTACATTTGTGACCATAAATCTGTTTAATCAAGGAGTGACAACACATTTTAAAATATTCATTCACAGTAGAAAATTTACCAAGTCACGAGTAAATGAATTCCAAACAAAAATAAAACGTTTGTTTTCTCTTAACTAATCTTTAATTTTCAATAGCAATCATAAGAGAAAAAAATGCGGTGTAAAAATTCAAATAATTTCTGCAATATTTATTTTATTGCAATATATATATACGAGATTAAAATTGCGACAACAAAGTTGCAAAAATCAGATTATTCAAACCACGATTTTCTGCATTGTAAAATTAATTAACAAAATGTTCTTTGCAAAAAAATTTATCGATTGTTTCGTAAATTTCCAATACATTTTCAATCATATATATAACTACAATAAATTAGTTTAAAATTTACACAATTCCTAAAGAAAAATTTCCCGCATTTTTTATTGCAAATGCCTTTGGTTTAATGGCAGTTATAAGCTGATGGAAATTTCTTTTCATTATACAATCATTACCTGTAAAAGCATCTAAATACATTTAAACGTCAAATAAAATTACAAAAAGTTATGTTGAACTTTGTTTACCTATTAGCTGAATATTTCAAATATTTTATTTATATTCAATTTTTTTTAATTTTTTTTTTATCAAATACTCAAATTTAGCTGCAGCTTGTATCTGGACAGGCATCTACAATAAGAAATCCGACAATACGTTGAAAAAATGTGACTAACTATTGTCTATATCTTATCAAACTAACTTAGAAGTTTACAAGCAACTACAGGTTTCATCATTTGTCTTTGCCTTTTCCCCAGAACTGATCAAATCTTGTTCGAGCCATCTCGAGTGTGTCCGTAGCTATAAAGCGGCCAGAGGAAGGCAAAGAGTGAACAGAGGGTTGGGAATGTTCCTGGCGACCTTCAATCGAAATTGACGACGGAGTCTGTTTGCTTAAACTCACTACACAGATAGAAACGAAAGTCCTTACAGAAGAAGACAACAACAAATCAATTACAGTAACTATTTTGCAATTCCAATGCATTTTTAAAGTTTTTTAAAGTAAAATTAAAAATAATGGAATGAAAAAAATTTTCTAAGCAGATAAAAATTCTAACTTCTACTCTTAAAGTTAAAACTTAATTTAGTTTAATAATTTTTCAGTTGTCGTCTTCACTCAACAGCAGATCCCCATTCGTATAAAACCCTAAAATTATGAAAGAATAAAGGCAAAAACTAAACCAGTATTGAGAAATTAAATTAAATAGAAAATTAAAAAGAAATCCCTCAAAAGCTACTTCAGAAATCGTAAGAAATTAACTGTTTATTAGAAATTACCTGTATCTGTTATGGGTGGGTGGTAAGTAATGCCCAGTTTACTTTCATCGCTCTTTAACGAATCATCTGTGTTGGGAAAACAAATTAAATTTATTAAAGCGTTGGAACGTGTGACATCTAGTGTCAAAATTAATAAAAAGCTTATAAACAACGTAATCAATTTTTCTTGGATACACAGTAACACAGTATTGATTTTTTTCTATATAAATCTCGTTATTGTGCATCATAAAAATTTTGTAAAATGTTAACTCGCGGAACTGTCTATTTATAAATATAAAATTAATCGATTTTGTTTTGTTCGAATATTTTGTGATGGGATTGCGGAAATAATGAGAATAATGGCTGCATTCAATAGAACAAAGACGCTGAAATTGCTGTTTGTCATTTGTCTTAATTCCCACGTAGAGAAAAACAAAATTGTTTTTCCAATTAAAGTAAAGAAGCAAATCCATTCATTGCTCGCAGGGGTAAGCTCAGTTTATGAAATCTGAGTGAAGGTAACGAAAATACAGATTTCTGTCATTGTATTGCTACAAATTGTCTGGTCTTCCTCAATGATTGAAAAATATCTGAGGGGACCAGCAACCCCAATATCGCAATGTTTGGCTTTCCAGCACAGCTTCAAAGGATGTTTTGACTTGTTTTTTTAAAATTTTAATTATTTTTCCTATAAACAGTCAGCATATTTTTAGAATGCAGGAAGTAAATTGCAAATAAAATTGGATTTTTGTACAAAAATTTATAATAATTGAATTTGTTGTGGAAAACAAATGTTTTCGGTTTTAAACGACCACTTTCAGTAAACTTTTCTACAATCTTACATATTAGATGTTTGTGCAATAAAATTAATTATTGTAAATCTTTGTAAATCTGATTTTGTCTCAGATCTGAATTTAAACCGTAAATTTAAGCCCAATTAAGAAATTTAAAAAAAAAATAAAGGCTACTGATTCTATTTTATTTTTTTACCATCGATTATTAAGTTGTCAGTCCACTTAATCCCGGTATCTAACGGAATGGTCCATTTCACAGGTTCCGGTGACTTTACCGATATTTGTTCTGGTGATTTAACCCGAGTGGGCTCCGGTGGAGACTTAATTAGAGGAACCATTTCGATTTTACCAGTTGGTATAATCGGAGGTGGACTTTGTAAATCTATAATTTAAAATAACACAATTAAACAACTTGATTTTCCCAATTAATTTCGATTTACCTTCTTTTTTTGATTCAATCCCATTTCGCTCAATCAACGCTTCTTCTTCTTGCCCTTTTTCCAGCTTCTTTTCTGCCATTTTGACTGGTGGACGACCAGAACTATGTACCTTAACAACTCCACTGTCTTCTGCAGGAGATTTCTCCTGCTTGGATTTGTTTGTGCTCGATAACGAAGCTGTGTAATTATAAAATTACATAAAATTACATGAAATTACATGAAATTTTACAAAAGAAAGTTGCATGAAGTAATGAGAAAAAATAAAAAGAAAATTACTAGGCCTTTGGCGCTTGGTGTCTGGCACAGCAGCTGTATGAGGTCTAGCTGTTGGTGGAGCAGCAGACTGGGCACGTGTAGCAGTTCCATATTTCGGGGAATGTGCTCCTAGAAAGCAAAACAAGAAAATATAATAAAGTGTTTGCGGAAAACAAAATTTATATCTTATAACTTATAAATACCACATTGATCATAAGTTAGATTTATAATTAACTTTGAATTTATAGGTTATAAGACGTAAATTTTGTTTTCAGTAAACTCTAAAAAGTGAAATTTGAACTTATTATTAAAATTGTCACAAACAGAGGTATTAATGAGAGGTATATTGAGAAATTTGAAAAAATTGTCATTTTAAGCTCAATTTCTATCAGTGTACAATCAATTACATTACAGTTCTAAAGTGTGTAAAAGAAAACTGCAGTTACAATAATTTTCTGTTAATCCGGTAAGATAACGTAGGTAATGTAGATAAACTAAGGTGTACCACCAACTCAAGGGTTATGTACCGGCAAATTGGAGTATTTCTACGTTTAAGTCATCATGACCAAATTTTGTTTAATGTATCTATTAATCTACAATTTCCATGCTGTTGCTGTTGCCTAACTAAGGCGAAAATTAGAGGCGGCTTACCTGTGAAGCTGTGAGGTAGTTCAGTGAACAGCCCGAACACTTCCCTTTAAAACAACTACACTAGTACAGCCTCTATACACTGATTAACTAATTTACTGATTAAACGAAAACTAAACCAGGAGCTAGTTGTAATTCTACATAAATTACACGTTTAATTATAGTTGGGTCTCGTCTAACAACCAATTATATGATATTTTTAAAAAATTCATCGTTACTTAGTACTGTAGTCCCTTGTTTAATACTTTTATTTATTTATTTATTATACTAGTTTAAATAAAATTTATGATATAAACTGGGACGCCCAAACTAATTTGCTTTGCATTTATTAACAAGATTAAGCTTTGAGTCGGAAGCTCTTAACAGATCCCCTACAGATTCTTAATGTACATGGAAATCGCCTCCTGTTACATATTCATAAAGCTACATCCTTTCAATAACAAACCAGTTTTGGAGACGATTTGTGCGATACAAATCTGTTGTTATTTTTTAAATTTTTTTCAATTGCACAATTTCAATTATTTAATTTCCCATCGACCTTCCTCACCCATCCTGGATTACAGTAACTATAAAATTATAATTTTGTGAGCAGTTTGACGAAACAGAAAATATAAAATATACATGGATTACTTATGCAACGTGAAACTGGTTTAATGAATTTTAAAACTACTTCAGTATATTAATTATTTAGTGTGTACCGAAAGCAGAAGGTGTTATAAATGAATTTAAAAGACAAACAAGAAGCTTAAACTGTGTTATGTTACAGAATACCAACTCAAACTGTGTAGTGTTGTACAATAACATTGCCAATTACACAAATGCAAATTAAAACGACTTGACCAAAGCATTAATTTCGTGATAAGTGTGAAATGAAGTGTAACAAAGCATAGAATTCTTGGCAGAAGCATTAAACCAACCCACCAACTGAGAATTTTTTTAAAAATTTAAGTTCTGAGGAAAAGGGGATAAAAAAATATCGATACCACTTTTGGATTTGGCGGGCACAGCATCGGTTTTTCTTGTTTCCTTATGAACCGCAACTGGTTCCAATTTGTCGCGAGTCGGAGATGTCAATAACGAGCCGTCTAACAGAACAGGACCATGAAATGTGTGCAATGCGTGATTTCAACAAAAACTACAAACATGGATGCAATACTAAAAATTAAGGGAAAAACAAACATGCATGCGGATGTGACTAGTTACAAAAAATTCGGAAATAATCCACAAACTTCATTTCAATTTCATATTTTAAAAAAATTGCTTTAAAAAATATGCTAACTTGATGCCGGCGTTGTTCTCTGCAGGTGATGACGAGTCGATTCGCGTCCACGTCCAACATCCATTCGAGGACTGTTTAAAAATAAACAAACAAAAAATTTATGTATTATCCCTCGGCGAAAAACAATATAATTTTTAGTTATATACACAATAAATGATGATGATGAATTCCCACAAGTTTCGACAATTTTTAACGACTTTAACAACCGTTTATTTTGTAATGTGCAAAGCAGGATGGTTTTAGGCTTTGAATAACTTTACAAAGCATTTGTGCTCATATGCACTTTAATGGAAATCACATTAAAAATGGATAAAAATTTGTAGATCTTTTTCAGTGCGGGTGATGTCTATATCACATTGTGATGAATACATGAAAATCATACCAAAAAAAATTTTTAAAAAAATCAAAAAAACTTGGCATTCAAACTTAAAATCATGCCAACTTATTTGAATTAATTAAAATCAATTAATTTCTTTTATTTTGACTGTTCGAGACATGCAGGGCAAGTGCGCTCACAACAGCAAACCTACATGACATGAGATGGTGGTCGGGGTTTTCTCTCGGGTTGTGTTTGCGACCTTGCTGCCGTGGAGGCTGCAATAGCCGATCTGGATTTGGGCTTAGCAACTTGTTTGCGCTGTTGCGCCTGACGAAAGTTCTCTTTTTCTTTCTGAGCCTTGCCTTTGGTTTCATCTTTCTTTCTAATCATAATCAATACAAAATATCTTGTTGTTTCAATTACTTTTAAGATTTACTTCTTGTGAAAATTTAGTTATGTGAAAATATGAAAAATAACATAAGTTTCAATAAATGATAAATTGTAAATTGTGTTTAAAGAAATTGGAGTGAAAGGTGACTTTTTATCGTAAAATAATTCAATAGATAAAGGACTTGAGTCCAGACACGACTAGACACCATGTTTTTGTTGACAAAGCGGCCAACGGAGTGAATTGAAATGTGATCTAATTATGTTCTAATTTTAGAAGTCTAAAGTTTCTTTATAATTTGAAGATTTATAGTTTTGTACTCATACCGGGCCGTTTCTTTCTACTTGGCCTAAATTTAGGATCTTATTGAGAATTTTTGAACAAATTTTAAGGTGATCGATAATCATCGATAATTATGGATTGACCTATATTGGTGAATCCTAAATATAATGCTAAGATAGGAAGAATCAAGTCCATGTTTTACCGTTTTAAAGTTACGTTTGATATCGTCCCAGAAAGGTATAAAATCGATAAACTCATCACATGACATCAATATCAATTTTGATAATTAATCATTTAGATTAGGCAATTAACTGTCTTAATCGTCATCAATCAAAAATGGCTGTCTATATTCTATTGAAACATTCGTCTAAAAATACAGTTTTTAAAACTTCCAGATGTTACAACCAATTTTTCGGAGTGAGGAAGGGGGGAGTAGGGTAGATCAAAAAATTGGCTTATAAAATTTTAAAAAAAAATTAATTTCTAGAAAAATTCAAACACTTAAAAATTCGAAAAAATTCATTTTGAATTCTTTTAAAAATTGAAATTTTTTAATTTTGATTTTCCCTAAAATCCAGAGAAGGGGAAAGGGGCTTCCTCTACCAGCACCCACACCAAAATTCTATAAAACCAATTTCTTTCTGTAAACCAATTAGTCATCGCCACCTCAAACAAAAAAAAGAACCAAACCTACCACAAAAAAACAGAAAAAAACAGAAAAAAATAAAGAAAAAAAATAAACCTAAACCAAACAGCCCAACAAGCCATATACCTTGGTACAGCAGCTAGAGCTAAAGCTGAGAGCGATTCCCTCTGTGCCACCTGTTTCCACAATTCTTCCTGATGACTTAAATAAACCGGACTCAAGTGCTCAGGCGCCAAGCCAGTTCCCAAAGCACGAATCTTGTATTCACCAGCTTTACGGCGAGATTCAATTAATTCTTCCAACCATTTACCACCATCCTCAACAGGCAGTGCTGCATCCAATTGCTTTACCGATACGTAAAAATAGACTATATCATTTCCGACTTAACTAATATTCCTTATTTATTGCTACTTGTGCTTCTCGCTGCTTGATCCGACTCCCATCTGCGCGTGTGTACTTCGACGGCGGTTTGAAGCGAGCCTTGTATTCGGTCTTAAATTTCCTAAAAAAAATTTATTTAAAAAATTTTTAATTTTTGAAACTTCAATATAAAGTTCAGGGCATACTTTGGTTTGCCTAATGTTTCATCGAAAGTATCTTCGACGATTTGCTCCTCGAGGGCCCTCATACCGGTGTCGTCTTGAACCGGTGATCTCTCTCCATCTTCAATGTGGCCGTTAGGCATTTGTTGATGAGTGGAAATTGCGTCTTGTGCAGCTTGAATGGCTCCCATTGAGATTGATTTACGAGGCGAGTCTTTAGAATAATTTACAACACTCCCGGGTGGCCAAGCAAACTGCGACCTATATTCCGTGATTTTTGGTGTTGGTGCGTATCCTGCTGGTGGGTAGCTTTGAGTCATCATCTTGGAAAATAGAATAAGAAGTAAGTTGTTACGTTTTTTATTTAATTGATAATTTTGTAATTTTTTTTTTAATGGACGCTTGAGTTTCAATGAAAATTGAAATTTATTACATTACCGAATTCGAGATACTGCAAGAAAAAAAGCGGGTTTCAACTTTAGAAATTTATTGGAAACCATAAATATGTAAATTAATTGTTTTCAATCTGGAAGGAACACTTTTTACAATCTCTTCTAGCGTAAAATATATAATTCTATAAGATTTTCAATTACTTTTACAATATATTATAAATTTACTGTCAAAAAATTTCCACTGTAAAATGAAAAGAATTCAAATTGTTTTCTCAGAACTTACAGGTGGAAATTAATAGAAATTTAAACTATAAATATAAAATAGTCAAATACTTTTCATAACTTGAAAGATAGAGCAATAAACAACATCTTTCTTCGTAGAAATCCACTTTTTCTTGCAGTGAGGAAAAGTAAATGAAATAAAGTAATAACCGCACACTAATAACTAAGTACACTTTCGCTGCAGGAATATTGACGGCAATTGTAGGCTTTCAGATTACAATAACATCCACAATATCGATTTTGTTGCTTCAATTTAGATTAATATAATCTAAACTAATTGTAGTATCATCAACTCCATCGCTAGTACTTCAAAAATCCAGCCAGCCTTAACTGATTTCAAAACCAATGACATAAACTTGTAAATTTTTTTAAAAATTTAAAATTAAGATAAAATTTAAATTAATTTATAAAAAAAAAAAAACTTATTAAATCCTGTATTTATTCGATTAAACGCCGCCTCCAATATTATACTCCTCCCAAATGCCTGCATACCGTAATTCTCCCTCGGCTTTAATCCTCGTAAATAAGGGCCATTCACAAATCACAAGCAGCGTAAACGTCGCCTTCGAATTACCGCAGCCCCCGAATATCGCTGCTCCTGAATCACCATCGCGCTTCTCCGCAAAACTCTGCTTTAAACGCCGCGGCGTTTAATTGAATACACACGGTAAATAAAATAATGAAAATTTACTATTGGAAAATGACGTCTTCCAACGTAAGGCTCGACTGATCGACTACGTATACTTCCGTGATGATTTTTGGTTCGTTCCTCAGACTAAAACATAAAAAAATTAATCTCATAAGTTTTTTAAATTTACGAAGCAAAAAACTAATTTCACACATCGCAAGAATTGCAAGAGAACTTCATTAAATTTAATAAGGTTTCAGCCCTTTAAGTTGATAAGATTAGATTTTCTTCTCAAACCAGCCACTCAATCCACATCCATAAATACACACCTTCTAATTTCAAACATTTTACTCGCAATTTGCTAAATTAAAGAACCGATAAATCAAATTCCAACGTTAATTAACCACAAATGAATTGGCAGTTCATTCAAACAGAAAGCACAACGAGCGCATCTACTTCAGGAAGAATTCATGAGCTCATTACAAATAATAAAACTTACGCAACAAAGGCATTCATGTGCTATGTAACACTGTGGACTCATTTCAAAGGCTAACAAGTAAGTAATTAATACCTGGGGAAATCAGTGCTTAATAAATTCAACGTAATTTGAGTGGTTGAGATTGTAACTTGCATTTTTTGTTAACACGTTTATATGAATTATGGTTTGAGTTATCATTTTTTATTATTTAATTCCAGTGAGTGCTCAGCAAACGCGGAACAAGCGTCTAGTAGAAGCGACACGTCTACGAAGGTCATCGTCCTCTTAACCTAAAATGCCCTTGGAATCTCGTGTACGATCTTATAAAATCCGAAAAAACTCTCACATACTTACCATGAAATGCATTGCGTCGGTTTAAGTCGCTTTAAATTCAAAGAAAAAAAATTACTAAAAAAAGACCTCGAAATGTCTTAGTTTAGTATGACGTGATGTGTTAATGAGTGGCTGAATAAATATTCAGGCTATAGCACTGAAAATCAATGAAATACAAACCAAGAGTGAAATATTGTGTTTAATTAAAACCAACATGGCTGAATGACTTAGTTTCACTCTCAATTACGTGCGAGAAAATCGAATTTACAAAATTTGCGATAATTAAATTAGTAAAGAATAAATTACATTTTACGGTTTCAATCGAACGCTTTCAGTTAAAATTCGTAAAAAGTTGTTCTATACGATAAATTGTATATTTTTGTAAATCTGAATTTTCTCGCAGTTTTTCGTCTAGAATTCTTATCTAACCTCGAACTTAGTCTGTTTAATAAATATTAATGTGAGCTCTCTGGCTTTAAATTATTCAAAAACGAGTAAATTTTGCAAAGAGCTCAAGATAGGGGGAAAGAAAATAAAAAAAAAAATCCCTAACGAACATTGCATTTATAAAACCCTCACGGGGCGATTTGAATATTTTATACAAGCCATTTATTTCAGAAATAAATGGCGAATCTAGACCTCCCACTGCTGATTGAAGTGAAGTCAATACCTACAACGGTTTATTAAATTTTTTATGTATTCACTTTTTTTATCCCATGGTGCAACAGCTGATTGATCAGCCACAG